>LOJH01051170.1:0-12556 GCA_001685095.1 Ellobius talpinus
GGTGGGAATGCAAACTTGTGCAACCACTTTGGAAATCAGTATGGCGGTTTCTTACTGCCATTTTAAAATCGATGCAGTTTGAATACTGATCTTTTTGTTATTCGTTCTCTATGGAAAGTATCTTGACCTTGTCTTTCTGTGAATTATTGGAACATTAGTGCTACTGTACCTGAGTTAGCCCTTTAAACACCTATTTTTGTACCAAGTGAACAGTGTGCTCCTACAATTGGGAAACTTGCTTCAGTCCAAAGAAATGTACTTTTTGCAGTCTATTGAGTCTATTCTTGTGTGGTCTCTTCCTGGAACTTGAATTGAAATTCAGATGATGAATTTCTTAGAGCATCTTTCCTTGCTTCTTTTTCCTCCTCTCCTATTTTTACTATTCATCTTTATCTTTCCCTCTACTCCATAAGAATCTTGCTGAATTTTATCTTTCAGTGTTTCTGTTCAATTTTATTATTGCTGTAATTTTTAATGTCAAAGAACCACTGTTCTTCAAATGTGCCTTTAAAAAATATTCGCCATTCTTGTTTTATATGTGTCATATTTCTCATAACTCTGAAGATGTTTGTAGTAGGTTTTGAAGCTGCTTCTGTTCTTGGTACTTTATTCTGTTTCTAACAAGTTCAAGTTTGTTTTGTCCACAGATGTCTAGTATGCCACTGCTATTTCTAAGCAAAAGTGGTAAAGAGCTATGAAAAGTTTGATGTGTGTCAGCAAAGTTTGTCAACTCCTGGGTTTCCTATGGTTAGGTTAGAGCCATGAGGACTTCTACCTGTTTCTGCCCATAGGTCTTTTCTCTTAGGTAGTCAGTTCTCCTAAGGATAAATTGTATGACTTGCTGGGGAAAATGGATGGGACCATTTTATGAGCTAGGCTGCTCTTAGTTTGGTTTTCATTGCTATAACAAATGCACTACAAAAAAACCCTCAAAAGATGAAAAGATCATTTTTATTTGAGAGGTTTCAGTCTGTGATGAGTTAGCCTATTGTTTCTGAGTCTGTGGTGAGGCAGAGTATTGTGGTAGAGAACACTTAGAAGAACAAAGTTGTTTACCTCATGGTAGCAAGGAAAGAGAGAGAAAAGGAGCCAGCATTCCTATCCCATTCAAGAGTGTGTCCCCCGTTGTATGACAGTTGCAGACTGTGGGACCACTGGCCCTGAGACCAGAATTTATCCCTACTGCTTGTACTGGCTTTTTGGAACCCATTCTCTTTGGAGGGATACCTTGCTCAGATATAATGGGGGAGGGTCAAAGCAATGTGCTAGACAATTGACTCCCCCTGGGAATCCTTACCCACTCTGAGTGAGCATGGGATGGGGCAGGGAGGTGAAGGGAGTGGGAAACAGGATTAGTATGTAAAATGAGGAAAGATGGGTTTTTTATAAATAAATAAATTTAAGAAGAAAAGAAAAAGACTGTGTCCACAGTGTTGTGTTCATGACTCATCTAAATGCACCACCAGCAACCAGAAATTCCCCCAGAACACTTAAGATCTGAATTATACCAGCTGGCAATGAGAGGAGCTCTGTGAAGGAAGAAGAGGCCCTTTAAACTATTTGTCTTTCCAACCCTAACTGTGCTTCAGACTCCCAAGTCTAGGGTCATTCTTATGTATACATGTGTATGTGTTCTTATGTGGGAGTACATGCGAAGGCCAGAGGACCACCTTGGGTTTATCATTCCTCGGGTGTCATCTACCTTGTTAATATTTTTATTAACACTTTGAGAATGTCATGCAATGCATTTTAATCATATTCACCCTCCACTTCTCCCCTAACGCCTTCCAGATCCATCTCCCATTTCCCTTGATTTTTGAGACAGCATCTCTCTGGCCTGGAACTTGACAAATAGGGTGGTCAGTGAGCGTCACCTATCTCCGCTTTCCCAGTGCTGGAATTACAAGCGTTTGACACCTATCTGGGTATCATCTTTTATTTGCTTCTTTCTTTGTTTATGCTTTTTGTTTTTTACATGGGTGCTAAAGATCAAACCCAGCTATCGTTTTACCCACTGAGCCATCTCCCCACCAGCAGTCACTTTCTCACCTTTCTGAAGGCACAGCCCCCGTCTCCACCACTAGATGGAGACAGAGAGCCAAGGGCAGCTTGGTGTTCAGGCTCAGGTCACTTTCAGCCAGCTGATTTTCTGGGGAGGTAGGTTGTTTGTGATTTTGCTGCTTTCCCGCCTGCCCTAAGGCTTTGAGGACTTCTCTGGCAAGGTTCAGCCCTTTTCTTTCCCCACCCATAGCAGTTTTTGATTTTGTTTTTCTATTTTGCTAATTGAACTCATATATGCTTTTCAGACTTCTGAACTTTGTGACATTTTTTGCCTGTTGTCACATTTCTACAGCTTGATGGGCTTCTATCCTTCTCATTCTTTTACTGTTCTTTCAGAGAAGCTTTAGAAAGGGACAGAGTTATGTTTTCAATCAGATGAATTAATTAGCTTTCTAATGTTGATTTTAATATTTAAGCAACACTTGGAAATTTAATAAACAGAATCTATGTAATTAGCAACTTTCCAATATTCAAATAAGATTAACATATATCTATTAGCACTTTGTATTTCTTCTTTGTAGAATTTTCATTCCCTGATAGTTTTCTTTGTGGGGGCGTTACCATTTTTAGTTGCTATGTAAAAATTTTGTTACTTTTTTTGGAGGGAGGTACAGGGTCTCACTGTGTAGACTTGGCTGATCTGAAACTCATTGACTGTGACTGACCTGGACACACAGAAGTCTCCCTGCTTACGCCTCCTAAGTAACGAGGTTAAAGGTGTGAACCACCATGTCCAGCCTTTTTGCTACTTTTTAGTTTAAAATATTTTTCCTATTAATACTATTTTATATATGTGTGTGCATATATATCTTTACTTACATATGACATAAAAACATTAAAAAATACTAGCACGTCAAAGCAAGAAAATTAAATACACCTATAATCTCATCATATAGGCGTAATATGTAATTTCTACATCTGATAAGTCAGTATGTTTTTAATAATACATTCATTTCATATTCTAGAAAACATTCTAAATCATAATCTTCAAATAGTTTAACCTTCATTAAAATTTTAAAATTAATACCTTTTTATCTTACAAATAGTAAGATAGTCACTTATAAAAAATAAAGTGAGGCATATCTAAAAAATATCCGTTTTCTTTTGTTCTGTATCTCATTCCCTATCCTATTTTGGCTGACTCAATTAATTATTGGTACCTTGATATGTAAGTTCCTAAACCTCTCTTTATGCTTATAGACACAGCACGTGTATATACTTCAGGTTAATCTGAACACATCAGGCCTCCCCACTCCACATAGTACTTAATGATTATCAAGTTTTTAGATAGATAGTTGTAGTAATCTAATAATCTTCCTCCATAAGGGGCTGGTGAGATGGCTCTGTGCATAAAGGTCCGCACTACCAAGATTGATTAACTGAATTCTATCCCAGGGAATCTACATGGTGGAAGGACAGCACCAATTCCCGAGCTTCCATGTACTCACTGTGGCCTGCACACTCTTTCTAATTAAGTAAATACATAAATAAACATAAAGAAATACTTCTCCCCCAAAGAGGTTCATGCTCAAGATCACCGGGATGCCTGAATCTGTTGCTTCACATGGCAAAGAGACTTTGCAGGTATGATTAAACACTGACATAGGGCGGTTACTTTGGATTCTTTTAATGGGCCCAGTCTAAATGCTGGAGCCCTTAAGTGTGGAAAATCTTTATGTGCTGGTCCAGACACATGGGGGGGAAGGAAAATGGAGATTATAAATATGAAAGTGACTCCACCATCCTTTGCTGGCTTTAAAGATGGAGGAAGGCGAACACAGGCTAAGAAGTTCAGGTAAAAGAATAAGAACAGATATTTGATAAACAGCAAGGAAGTAGCACCTTCAGTGAACAAGGGAACAGCCTGCTGATTGATAACCTGACTCTCCAAGTGAGATCCCATCAGACTTCTATAAAGTAATAAGTTCATTTTGTTTAATCCAACTAATTTGTGGTAAGTTCTTAAATAATAAATAGAAAACTACTACAAATGCTAATTCATTATTTATTATAAGTGTATAACATTCCATAGTATATAGCTTATATATAGCAGGTAATTTAACTAGTAAGTTTCTATCACCAAGCATTCAAGTTATTGCACACAATGATAAAGTAAGCATGATGGAACATATGTTCTTTGGTTCAGGTAATTTGTTTTTCATACAAATTTTCAAACAAATAGATTTGTTTTCAGACAATATATTCTGATTATCATTTACCCTACCTCTACTCATCCCAGTTCCTTCCTAACTCCCCTCCCATTCAGATCCGTACCTTTTCTGTCTCTTGTAAATAAAAAATAAAGTAAGATAAATTAAAAAAATCAGAATATGACAAAACAACCAACAAGAAATGCAGCTAAAGTAAAAGCAGAAGAAATAAATATAAATGCAGAGACATGCATTTACATACTCAGGAATCCTATAAAAGCCCAAACTGGAAGCCATAAGAAGCCAAAATAGAACCTGTAAGGTAGAAAACAAAAACAAACAAAACAAAACAGAGGAAAAAACACCCTCAGTTAATATAATGAGGCAAAGAACCTTTAAAGCTGCTTTTGTGTTGGTCCACCTACTGTTGGGCATAGGCCTACCCTTAAGAATGGTTTATTTTCCCAGTTATACTCCCTTGGAGAAAAGTAATTTTGCATATGCAAGTGGTTAGCAATTGGAGATAGTTTCTGAGTTAAGGATGGATAAAGTGTTCACATTTCCTTTCAGCTCTAGGGACCTGGTCCAGTGCAGACCCTCTGTGAGTTCATGTGTGTGCCAGCTCTGTTGTGTCTAGAAGGCCTTGATACCTTGATGTCCATTCCTTCTGGCTTTTTAACTCTTTCTGCCTCCTCTTCCATGAGTTCCCTGAGCCCTGAAGGGAGGGAGTTGATGGAAATATCCCTTACAGGGTTGAGAAGGCCAAGGTCTCACTCACTGCAAATTGTCTGTCTGTGGTCTCTGTATTTGTTCCCATCTGCTGCAGGAGCAAGTTTCTCTGATGATGGCTGAGCAAGACACACATCTATGGGTATAGCAGAGTGTCATTAGCAATCATTTGATTGCTACATTGCTTTAACAGAACAGTACTATCTATATTTCCCACAGGTCTCTAACCTATCAGTCTCAGGTTCTTGACTACCTTAGCGGTGTCTAGTATCAACCATCTCATGGAGTGGGCCTTAAATCAAATCAGATATTGGTTACACAAAAAAGGAAAGGAAGAAGTCAAAATATTTTCATTTGCAGATGATAAAATAGTATACATAAATGACCCTAAAATTCCACCAGGAAACTACAACATCTGATAAACACATTCAGAAAAGTAGGTTTATACAAATTAACACAAAAATCAACAGCCTTCCTATATACAAATGACAAATAGACCGAGAAATGAATCAGGGAAACAACACCTTTCATGATAACATCAAATATATAGAAAATATCTTTGGGTTAGCTCTAACTAAGCAAGTGGGAGACTTGAGTGATGTGAAACTTTAAGACATCGAAGAAAGAAATTGAGGAATATATCAGAAGATGGAAAGATCTCTCATGGATCAGTAGGATTAATATAGTAAAAATGCCATCTTACCAAAAGCAATCTCCAAATTCAGTATTCTGGTATGTTTTTAAAAGTCAGACTACTCCAAAATAAAGTTGGTGGGCCAGAAGTTATTTTTATGAGATACTTTGAGTTACAGTTTGAATCTGAAATGAACCCCCACCCAGAGACTTGTGCTTTGAAACCTGGTTCTCCCAGCACTGTTTTGGTAGGCTTTAGAAATGGGCCCACATATCAGAAGTAGGGGTCTCTGAAAGATGTACCCACCCTCTGGTTCCTGTAGCATCTGCTGTGATGTGAATGAGCTCCTGCGCACACTCCAGCATCCATGAACTGAACTGAGAGTGAGCAGAATAAACCTTTGTCCTTTAAGGAGTTTCTGTCAGATACTGCAGTCATAGCCCTAGATAACTGGTACGGCCATGCTAATTTGCTCCTGGAAGTTTGTGACTGTTCACATTCCTGTTTTGGATTTCAGAAAGCTTCCTGACTGGTGCTCAGGTGTGTATAGAGAATGCTGTGAAGATTGGTGCTCCCGTGAAGAGATGGGCCTGCCTTAGCAGGGTTTCCGGGCATTATGCTGTCCTGTGCTCTAAGCCTTAAACTGTGAGAATGATAAGATTATGCACTGCTTCCAGAAAACTGTTTCCTAGTATGCATATGATGATGAAAACATGGACTTTTGAAATATTGTTATCTAAGAATTGGAAGCAGCGTTAGTCACTGCTTTGACAGTGTGAGAGTTGTTGGGAAGCCAAGAATTCTCACCCAGTAGCTCTTAAATTTTTTAAATATAAAATGAAATTTAAAAAGGAAAGGACAGTAAATTCTCGCTGACTCAGTTGGTAACTGAAATGGTAGAGGTGGATCAGTTAAGAGTCCTCTACTGCCTTGAGCAGCCTGCATTTTTGGAGCTAGAATGCCTGCTGCTTTAGAAGGCTAATCACAAACCATTAGGAGAATGACCTTCTTTGTACCTCACAAGCTCTTTGATATTAATAGAAGAACTCCCTAGATAAAATTTAATTATGAGCTAAATTTTGTTTATTTGGAAATTTAAATTATCTGAGTATTAAAAGTACTCTGTGTATTTAAAATATCAAACTGACTCAAGTGAGGCATTAAGAATTTGGAAGTAAAATAAATGAGATAATGAGAAAGTTAAAAAACATATTTTTTTATAATTAACAACTCATTTTGAGTTAATTATATACAATTACCAAAATCTAATTGCAATTTATTTTCTATTATCTGTGGGAAGAATCACAGACAAGGGAGCTTCCATTGCTGCCTTCCTGCATAAATGCTATAGAGTGAAAATAAATAATATGCAAAGCCTTAATGACAAATGATCAAATCATAGGGCACAGCTGAGCCAAGCCCTTGGAAAGTAATTATCACAGAAATATGGAACTGACTGAATTCACCTGAATCTTTGACTATTTACAGACCCTTTTTTATTATTTAATTCCTTGGATGTTTGTTTATTTCCTGAACAAGGATGACTTTTATAAAGTAGCTACTTTTCTAATTAAGCAGTCTTCTAAACTTCTCACCATTTTTGTGCTTTCATATAATGCTAGACACTTTATTAACCACACTTTATTATCCTTACCCATTTATTCAACCAAGCAGTTTATTAAATACTTACTTTTAAAAAATAAGTAGGAGCTGGGAATGTAGCTCAACAGTAGACCATTTGTCTAGTGTGCTGAGATTCTGGGATCTCAATAAATAGACGTCAGTTTTGCTGAGTGTGCCAGAAGAGTAGGGGCGGTATTACCTTAAGGAGTTCTAGGGAGAGTAAGAACTGAGTGTGGTGCAGACACGAATGACAAGAAAGGCTAAGTGTTTTCTCTAGATCTGTTTCTGTCATTTTGGGGGAGGTTGGTGGTAGATAAAATATACTCAGAGCTGAAAGTGTAGGACTTAATGTGAAACTTCACAGCTTCTGTTCCTACTGCACAGAAGTGCATTGAGTTGTACAGACTCTGGGCTTCATTACTTGTATGTGAATAATAGTTTTATTTATTTGTAGGATTTTCATAATAAAATTTTTTAATAAAATAGTTTCTTAAAGTACAAGAACTTTTTAAATTATTAGTTGTAATTAAGTTTTGTAATAAAATGTTTTTTTCAAAAAAAGAGAAGGCAAATATATAAGTTTGTAAGAAGCATAGGAAATAAAATATATCTATTTATAAATACAATTTGAGCAGAGTCCTGAAAGGTAAGGTAGTACTTTGACAGTCCAGAAGTAGGGACATCGTCTTCTGCCAGTGGGAAGGAGGTGGGGAGACTCTTAGGGAAAGTAAGAAACTGACACTTGTGTGTGAGGACAGTGGCAGGAATGTTTCACTGCAACTGGAAGATTCAGGAAAAGTCCACTGAAGTCAAGTGGTATATTAGGGTAATATTAGGGTAGACTGAAGAGGTTTTAAGTGTCAGGTTCCAGGTTTGGAACCTGAGTGATATGGAGGGAAAGACATCAGAAAAAGAGATTTGGGAAGAGCTGACTGATTTCATTTTGAAGATCACTGGTGTAGTCAGGTGCTGGGGTTTGCTATTTTTATTAATTAGCGGCAGCTTTAGAGATGATGTGGTGCCCCCTGATCTCCCTGTGTCCCTGAACACCTACAAGGAGTTTTTCCCAACCTTGGAAGTAGGACTGTTCAGCAGGGAGGATTCTCAGGCTAAGCTCTCCAATAGATGACTAGGAAATGGATCAAAATATCTTCAAAAACACCAAAGTTAGGGATTTCAATTGGAAATCATGTGTGTTAGCCTTAGACCTAAAAGTATGGGTGTTTATCTCTGAAAAAAAGGGTTCATGGGGAGGGAGAGAGAGAAAAAGAGGGAGGAGAGAGAGAAACTTTAGGAAATACCTACATGTGAGAATCCTAAGGACAAAGGGAGGGTGTTTATGTCAGAAGTTACAAGTTGACAGAGATTGTTGAGCCCACACCTGCCTATCTTTCCTTTCTTCTCTCTCTCTCTCTCTCTCTTTTTTTAGTTGCCATCTACCTATTGGCCATTTGTAATGTATTTTGAAAATGTCTGCTTGGTTAATTCCCATTTTTAATACCAGGCTGCTTGTGCTTTTGATTTTTTGCTGTTATTTTTTAGTTTTTATAATTCTGTATATTAATACTTTTCAGATATATAGTTTACAAATAGTTTTTCACTCTTCAACGTAATGTATGTTCCCTTTGCTATACAGCTTTTAGTTATCTCTTTTTTTCTTCATTTTTTGAGACAGGGTTTCTCTGTAGCTTTGGAGCCTCTCCTGGAACTAGCTCTTGTAGACCAGGCTGGCCTCTAACTCACAAGGATCTGCCTCTGCTTCCCAAATGCTGGGATTAAAGATGTGTGCCACCACCGCCTGGCTATCTTTTTTTTTTAATTTCATGTACTCTTACAATGTGCCAAAAAAATTAGTACTCATAGCATTGTCCTAAGGGCTATGTTTCTATAGCATTTTCATTGTTGTGAGTCCTATATGTAGGTTTCAGTCCATTTGGGACTGAGCTTGTAAGTGATAGGGATGCCATTTGCCCAGAACCATTTATTGATAAGATTGTCTTTTCTCCAATATGCTATCTTATTTTTGTCAAAAATCAATTATCTCTAGATGTGTGGAGCTATTTGTAGGTACAACCTTCTGTTCCTTTGGTGTCTGTTTTCTTGGTTGACCCCATTCATATGTGTGACATAAAAGCTGATCTTGTAAAACTTATGAATAGAGTGGTGGTTACCAGATGCTGGAGGCAGTGCTCTGGAGACATGTTCTCATCTCTCAAATTGTTTTGAGCTATTTTAAAGGTTGTTTTCTCTGCAGAACTTTTTCCTAGTCATACATTACAATTTTCAAAATTTCTGTACCTTTTTGATAGCTGTATAATTATCAGTTAATCATTGAATACTTGAATTATCCATCTATCCCACTAAATAACATATACATAGGAAACTTCTTGTGCATGCTCTTAGCTCCGTTTTCTTATAGTCACTGAATGGTGGAGGCACTGCAAATGTACGTCCAGTAAATGGTAAATAAAATGTCCTTTTCTACCATGGAATACTTGGCAGTAGAGAGGAGCAAGATGCAGATGCACACACCTAAAGCATGGTTACTGTTGAACAAAATGTCCTGAGGAATCAGCCACATAGATAAAAGTTATAAGTCAGTGATGATCCACTTGGGAAAGGAAAATGTGGAATGACTGCACGTGGAGGTCATGTTTCTTTGGGGTGTGTATAATAATGTAACATTAGGTTGTGATGACTATTGTACTGACCTGAACTCACTTTAAGCAACTAAAACATCTTTAAAACATAGTATGTTTTTAGTATTATTCAAAATTCTTTTTCTATTTTTTATTACTTTATAAATAATACCAATCAAAATTCCCACTTCCCCCCCTCCTCCCACTACCCTCCCACTACCCCCCACACCCTACCCCTACCCCCTCCAGTCCCAAGAGGAAAGCAAATTAGAAGTCTTGACATAAATATTATATATTATTTTCTCAAGTTTAGAAGATAGAACTTTGTAACTGGCATGCCCGTTTACTTTCTTGATGTGTCCTTGTATGGATTGGGGTGAGATTATACATAAAAGGGGAAACAATTCAGTCAATAGTATGTGTATATGATATCACATTAGCTGTTTACCAAAACTTAACTGCGAGTCTCTGTGCATGTGCGCGCATATGTGTGTGCCTAGATTTATAAAAGTGATACCATAGCAATAAATTTCTCTAGGATCCAAATCTTGGTTCCTAAAATCTCTAATAAAAGAAACTTCTTTTTTCAATAAAGTTAATGCTCATGATGACAAAAATAAAATGAAGATACAGGTAACACCAGAGGGCAAGGAAGTTTGATCACCTTAAAGAACAAAATTATTAGTATGGCATTGGGTTAAAATTCAAAATATATATGAATACAAGAGAAAATATGTATTTTCACTGGAAATTCTTAATTAGGTCTTTAAGTTCTTCTCCCCAGGGGAAAGCACAGTGAATTTTCACTCCTCTTGAGCATAGGCAGCAGTTAACAACTCTCACAGCAGAAAGATATGTGGAAAGCAGGAAATCTTGCAGACACTAACCTAATCAAACAGCTCTGCTTATTCTCACCAGTAATTCGGTCATGTTGATATCATGTAACTGCTTTAGCATGATGAAGAACTTCACATCTATATTCTTGGTTTGGGCTTTGTGTTGTGTCAGGATCTTGATGTGTAGCCTAGGGTGGCCATAAACCTCTTAGGCTGGACTTAAACTTGGGATCCGTTTGCCTGGGCCTCCAAGTGCTGGGCTGCAGACATGCACTACCATGTCTGCTTCTCTATTTATTTCTTAATGCTCAGAACACTAACTGTGAGAAAACAAGAGAAGAATACACATTGAGAGGCATTAGTTGTCTGGCAAGGACTTCTGCAAACTGGTCATATAAATCATGAAAGAAGGAAGGTTGAGCATCTATAGCAGGCTAGAGGAAGCTAAGGAGATATAATACCTAAACACAGTATCTACTAGATTACCACAAAGGAAGACATGCAATGACTGATGGAATCCAGTCTAGAGTATAGTCAGTATTTATGTACCAATCTGTTTCCTTAATTGTTTGCTTTCTTGGTGCAGTAGATTTATATGAGGTTTACATTAGGGAAATCTGGTTGAAGAGCTATGGGAATTACCTATATTTTCTTTGGAAATGATGAGATGTCGACAGTTATTCTAACGTGAAAGCTTTAATCTTAGGAGGGCATGGTAATATATTTCCCCCACAACCCATGCACTGAGGTAGGAAGACTGTGAGTTTAAGGCCTGAGCTACGTAGAATAGGAAGGCCTTCTCAAAATATCATTGAAATGATCTTCCTTTTTTAAGAAAATGAAATGTATAAAGACAAAAAAGGCAAATAAATTAGAGAAAGTATTGATTTCTTTTTACAAGTCAATCTTGATTTTATAATGTATCATTTGGTATGTTTTTACTCTGTGTCATATATTAAAGTATTTAAGTCATATGCATATATTATTTACTTTAAAAATGACTTATTAGAGTTATTAACAGAATCTTAGTTCATTTCTATAAGCTTTCTGACCTTGAAAGAAAATATAGCAGGAAGAAAATGCTGATCTCACAAAAACATTTGGACAAGAATTCTAATAATATCTAAATATGTGTATCTTTTCATAATACATTTAAACTTCATCCTGGAATGCCCTGATATGACAGATTCTTAAGCTGATTTTTCATAGATATCTTGATAGTACTTGGAAGGCTGAGGATGGCCATGTATGACGCTTGCCTTCCGTGCCTCCTTCTTCATCACAGCCAGTTATGGTTTTGTTAAGTGATTCATAGTAATATGTATTTTTAGAGTTTAGTGTTTGAGTTACCCGAATAATTTCAACAGTGTTTCGTCATCACATCAAATCTTAAAATTAGTCTGTGTAATCTAATCCCTTTAATTATGAGCTATGAAAACTAAAATCTATGTTTTAAAACAAATTATAGGGGATTACAAGGACATTTAGTCACCTACTAAATCATAGAGTTGAGGGACAAGGCCCAGGAATGTGTGTTTAGATACCACCCTGTGTTGACTGAGGTTTCTGTGTCCCGCCCGGTTCCCACAATCATTAGGTCCCAAAGAAATCACACAGAGTTCTATATTAATGATAAACTTATTGGCCCATTAGCTCAGGCTTCTTATTAACTCTTTTTTTTGTCAATCCAGGACTTAAACCTCAACTTTCTTTTTTTTCTTAATTTTTTAAATTAAAAATTTCCACCTCCTCCCATTTCCCTCCCCTCCCCCCTCCCCCTCCACTTCCCTCTCCAGTCCAAAGAGCAGTCAGGGTTCCCTGCCTTGTGGTAAGTCCAAGGTCCTCCCCCCCTCCATCCGGGTCTAGGAAGGTGAGCATCCAAAC
>LOJH01051171.1:259-12556 GCA_001685095.1 Ellobius talpinus
TTTTTGTTTGGATGGAATATTCTATAGATGTCTGTTAAGTCCATTTGAGTCATACCATCTGTTAGTTCCCTTATTTCTCTGTTCATTTTTTGTCTGACTGACCTGTCCAGTGGTGAGAGGGGAGTGTTGAAGTCTCCCACTATTAGAGTGTGGGGTTTAATGTATGATTTAAGCTTTAGAAGTGTTTCTTTTACATATGAGGGTGCCCTTGTATTTGGGGCCTAGATGTTCAGTATTGAGATCTCCTCTTGATGGATTTTTCCTGTGACTAATATGAAATGTCCTTCTTTATCTCTTTTGAATGATTTTAGTTTGAAGTCTATTTTCTTAGATAATAGGATAGCTACTCCCACTTGTTTCTTAGGTCCATTTGATTGGAACATTTTATCCCAACACTTTACTCTGAGATGATGTCTGCCTTTGAGGTTGAGGTGTGTTTCTTGTATGCAGAAGAAAGATGAATTCTGTTTTTTTCTTTCTAATCTGTTAGCCTGTGTCTTTTTGTAGGTAAGTTGAGTCCTTTCATATTAAGGGATATTAATGACCAGTGATAATTATCTCTCATTAATTTAGTTTACATTGTTGGTTGTGTTAATTTGAGCATTTTCCCCTTCTTTGGGATTTGCTCCTATGAGACCATCATTTGTTGATGTAGCCATCTTCCTTGGGTTGACATTTTCCTCTTAGTATTTTGTGAAGGGATGGGTATGTGGCTAGGTATTGGTTAAATCTGGTTTTGTCATAGAATATTTTTTTGTCCTTCTATGGTGATTGAATGTTTTGCTGGGTATAGTAGTGTGGGCTGGCATCCATGTTCTCTTAATATCTGCATAACGCTTGACCATGACCTTCTGGCCTTCATTCTCTCCAATGAAAAGTCAGGTGTAATTCTATAAGTCTGCCTTTATATGTTACTTGGCCTTTTTCCTTTGTAGCTCTTAATAGTCTTCTTTTATATGTTTAGTGTTTTGATTATTATGTGGTGAGTTTATTTGTTTTGTATTCAGTCTATTTGGTGTTCTGTAAGCTTCTTGTATCTTCATAAACATGACTTTCTTCAGGTTGGGAAAGTTTTCTTCTGTGATCTTGTTAAATATATTTTCTGTGCTTTTGAGTTGAACTTCTTCTCCTTCTATAACTATTATTCTTAGGTTTGGTCTTTTCATGGTGTCATTTTTCCTGGATATTTCGGGTTAAGACTTTATTAGATTTAATGTTTTCTTTCACTGCTGAGTCAGTTTCCTCTATTGTATCTTCAGTGCTTGAGATTCTCGTTTCCATCTCTAGTATTCTGCTGTTCATGCTTGTGTTTGTGGTTCCTGATCATTTTTCCATGATTTCTGTTTCTATAATTCCCTTAGCTTGTGTTTTCTTTATTTTCTCTATTTCAGTTTTCAAGTCTTGAATAGTTTCTTTCATATGTTTGATTTTTTTCTTGGTTTTCTTTAAGTGATTTGCTGATGTCTTCCAATTTCTTGTTTGTTTTTCCTCCATTTCTTTGAGGGAATTTCTCATTTCCTCTTTAGGAGTTTCAAACATTATCCTGAAGTTATTTTTTAGGTCATTTTCTTCTGCTTTATCTATATTTGGATGTTTAAGTCTAGCTGCTGTAGTTTCTTTAGGTTTTATTGGTGTCGTGTTGCTCTTTGTAGTGTTGCGTGTGTTCCTAACTTTTCCACTCATCTTTTCCTCTAATAGGTGTGTTTGGGCCTGTCACTGATTCCATTGATTAGTCTTCTAGATTCCAGTGAATCCAAGGTCAGATGCTTGTTTCTCATGGTACAGTTAGTGCCACAGTTCTAGTTACCCCTTTTGTCACTCCATTTTCCTGGAGGTCACTCAGCACTCCCAGTCTTTGCCTACTCCCTTGGAGATTGCTGTCTCAGACCTATCCTAGCCTAGGTTGTCAGCTTTTACCTGTTTCTGTAATCCTGGTTTGGATCCACTCCTGCAGAAGGTCCCTGGTTTGGAGTTGGTCCTGCCAAGGTTTCTGGCTCCGGTCTACTCCTACTGAGTTCCCAGGCTCGGATGTGCCAAGACCCACAGAGGATCTGGCTCAGGCTTACTCCCTTAGAGGTCCCATACTCATGCTCAGACCAGCAGAGGTTTCTGATTCCTGCCTATTCCCTTTGATGTACCTATTCGCTCCGAGGTCCCAGATTCCTGCCTGGACCTGCAGAGATAATATGTTTCCTGCCTATTCCCTCCATGGTCCCAGATTCACACCTAGACCTGCAGAGGACCTGGCTCAGACATAGTTCCTCAAAAGTCCTTGGCTTACACCTAGACCCACAGGGATGATGCTTAGGTCTACTCCCTTGAAGGTCCCAGATTCACATCCAGACCCTCAGCAGTCTCTGTCTCAGGCTCACTTGTTCAGGGATTGCTCCCCTTTATCTGTTCCTGTGGAGTTACCTGTCTCAGGTCGGTTCTGGCCCAGGTCTCTGGCTCAATCCTGATCTGCCAATGTCCCTGAAGTGGATCCGCTCCAGTTCCTGTGGCACTTGCTTCCTCAGGCCCACTCCAGCTTTGTTTATCTTATTTCTTTCTCAGCCTGTTTATCATCTGCCTAAAGGAAGGCTACTTATTTTTATTAGTTAATCTTGTATTCTACTACATTACTGAAGGTGTTTATGAGTTATAGAAGCTCCTTGGTAGAATTTTTTGGTTGCTTATGTAAACTATCATATCTTTGAGTTTCTCTCCACTTAGTTTGATGTTGGCTGTTTTCTTGATGTATATTGCCTTTATTATATTTAGGTATGCTCTTTGTATCCCCATTCTCTCCAAGACTTTCAGGTATGCCATTAAGTTGTTAGTCATGAGATCTCTTCACTTTTTTGATGTAGGCACTCAGTGCTATGAACTTGCCTTTTAGCATTTCATTCATTGCATCCCATGAGTTTGGGTATTTAGTGTCTTCATTTTCATTTAATCCTAGAAAGTCTTAGTTTTTGTCTTGACCCATTTCTTTTATTCAGAAGATATTTGTTCAGTTTCTATGAGTTAATAAGTTTATTGTTCCTTATGATGCTGATATCTGGCTTTAAACAGTGGTTTTCTGATAGGATACATCGTGTTATTTCAATTTTTTGTATCTGTTGAGACTTGCTTTATATCAGAGTATGTCTTCAACTTTGGAGAAAGTTCCAAGAGGTACAGAAAACAGTATATATTCTTAAGTGTTTTGGTGGTATGTTCTGTAAATATCAGTTAAGATTCCTTTATAGCACTATTAGCTCAGAATTCATCTGTTTAGTCTTTTGTCTGGATGACCACTCTATTAATGAGAGCGGGCTATTAATGTTTCCCATTTTCAATTTGTGATTTAAATTGTAGTACTGTTTGTTTTACAAACTTAGGTGCCTTTGTGTTTGGAGTATAGATGTTAAAAACTGAAATGTCTTCATAGTGAGTATTTTTTGATGATTCTGTAGTATCTTTTTCTATCTTTTTCAAGTTAGTTTTGACTTAAATTTATTTTCTTAGATATTAGAATGGATGCAGAGACTTGCTTCTTAGTTCCATTTGCTTGGAATATCTTTTTCCAACTTTTACCCTGAGATAATGTTAACATTGTCCTGGAATCTTTTCCTCAATTGAGCACTGTGGAGAAATATTTGGGGTCACTAAACCATGACATATCTCAGTAAGAACCTCACTTCTCTAAAGGCCTCATGGTCTGAATCTTCCTGAAGTCACATCTACTTCATATGCTTCAGAATTGTGCTATCCTCACACACTGCTGGAAAGGCTCATGCAAGAGCATAAGAGAATAAGGGCTATGAGCCAGAGAGCCTGAGCTTCATTCTTTTTGTTTCTAATTCATCCCCTACCTCAGTCTGCCTGACATTGTGTAACAGAAAAAAAAATCTTTCATAACCCATACAGAAAAACAAACCATCTATCTCCTGTCTTCTACTATCAAGCATGACGTCAAATCCTTGGTTCCCATAGGGATGGAGTCTTTGTGAAATGGAAGCGTGGAATAGGGTTCCCTAATTAGGCACTTGGGGTATAAGGAGCTTTTCCCTAAGCCCTGGGAAGTGTGTTAAAATAAAGCCTTTTCCCACAGTTTATCCCTTAAGAAACCTAGCGATGTGGTTATAACCTTCCTATTTGTTGGGCTGCAAAGAAATCAAGATATTTGTTAAAAGAGGATTATGGAAGAAGTAAGTATAAGATGAACATTCCCCCAGAGTCATTGGTGAGGTCATGCCAGTGCCTGAGGCAGGGGGACTCTAGCTCAGACATGGATGCTTTGTGGGGTTGGTTGTATTCTTTCACAACAGAAAATCATCACAAATACATAGAGAAATGATCTATTAAATTTAATCTATTATATTGCATCTATGACACTTCTTATCACTTCTTAATCATGGAATCAATCATAATCTAGGATGCCTAATGTTATATAGGGGAGTCAGGAAAGACACTGAGGAATAAAGTAACCCCTGACAAACTATAGCTTAGTAGTAGAGACTCTGATTGTTCCCTTTCACCAAAGAATAGAGATAGAGGAATACTTATTTGTATAATTCTTCCCTTTTCCTTCTTCCAGGTTCCAATATTGTGGTTGTAAAGTATATTATTTACAGAGTAATTTGACTCACTGCACAATTATACATGTATCATGTTATTGCAGACCAGTAAGAAAACCAGACCATAAATTCAAAATATACAGACATTAAAATTCTTTTAAGAATACCCATGCTTTCACATTACTTTTTCAGGCTTAGAAGCAAGCTTTAGGGTCTTTTAGACAGCCCTCACCCATGCAATATTTTAGCAAATCACTTTTGCATTTAAGAAATCTTGCCTCAGTTACCTGAGGGATTGAACTGGACCAAGACATATTAGGTGAATAATCTCAGTAATTGCATAAGAAAAGAAACAGAACATAGATTATTTTTTACTGTAAGCATCATTTTTAAAGAAAAAGTTTTCATGAAGAAATGCCAAAGGGAATCTATTCTTCATATTCCTTATGTTTAACTCTAGATTTAATGTTCTACAAGATCACTAGAAAGCAAGCAAAATCCTTGACTGATGCTTGCAGGCTGACTTTCCTTTTGTGGGTGGACGCTTGTTCCTCCTTTCAGAAGAGTGTATGTATTGTGTCTAAAGTCAAATCCCAGAGAAGTGACTGTTTTGGGTGGCTATCCACAGCTTTCCATTTTTCCAGGTCCAGCCTTCAGATCTCACACTGTCAAACAACTGAATTTGACTAAAGATACACTTTAGGCTTCCATCATACAAAATATTTTAGAAAATAGTCCTAAAGACACCACTAAACCTGTGTCAGATGCTCACTATTTTCCAGCTTAGATCATAAAATGGATGAAATTTTCTGTCAAAGACAATGTGTTAAAAAAAATCTCTCACAAGTGGAAAAGTTAACTTTCTGTTGCAATTAAGCTGATGAATCTCCCTCTCATGAAGAAGCACAAGACTGAATTGATCATCAGCCAGATGTATGTACACATAAGGAGCTATTTTTATCAGATCTTGATCAAACGCTTTTACATCAAATATTATTTTCCACATATGGTTGCTTCTTGATAACACACATTTCTGTTCACTTTTCTGTAGGCAGAGAAGTTCTGCTTGTCGTAACTAGGCATGAGTTTGGCTAAATTAATATCAAACTGATTGCATCTGAAAATAATCTTTATTTAAAATAATTTTCCTTAGATTATGTATTTAAAGGCTGCTTCTACACTGCCACATTGTAAGTCAGCAGTGTATACCAGCTTACATTTCTAAATAGTCAACTGTTTCTTTAAAAAAAACAGAATAGTTGTCAACTAGATATATTTAGCAAAAATTTTGAAAATCTGATGATACACATTATTATATATTTTATTTATTTAATTGGTTTAATATTGAGAGTATTTAGATGGTTAAAATTTTGTATATTTGTGCTTTTACTTGAGTGCTGATTGTACTGATTGTATTCCTTCAGCCAGCTAATAAACTGCTGAAAATATGGATAAGGAGAATCAAACAAAGGTGATAGAATTCTATTTTTCTGATTTCCCTCAGTTTGAGGATGGGGGCCTTTTGTTCTTCATCCTTCTGTTTTGTATTTACATGTTCATTGTTGTTGGAAACTCCATGATCTTCTTGGCTGTGCAGCTGGATGTCCGTCTGCACAATCCCATGTACAGTTTCATCAGCATCTTTTCCTTCCTGGAGATTTGTTATACTACAGTGACCATTCCCAGAATGCTTTACAACCTAGTCAGCAGAGAGAAGACCATTTCCTTTATTGGCTGCCTGCTGCAGATGTACTTTTTCCATTCCTTTGGAGTCACAGAAAGCTTAGTCCTCACAATAATGGCCATCGACAGGTATGTTGCCATCTGTAACCCACTCCGCTATGCAATCACTATAACTCCACAGCTGTGCACACAGCTTTCCACAGGCTCCTTTATCCTTGGCTTTCTCATGCTTCTCCCAGAGATTGTGTGGATATCTACTCTGCCCTTCTGTGGCTCCAATCATATCCACCAGCTCTTCTGTGATTTAGAACCTGTACTTCTCTTGGCGTGTGCAGACACGTCTATGATTCTGGTTGAAGATGTCATCCATGCTATCTCTATCCTGACCTGTGCCTCTATCATCACCCTTTCCTATGTAAGAATCATCACCGTGATCCTGAGGTTTCCATCTGGTGAGAGCCGGCAGAAGGCATTCTCCACATGCTCAGCCCACATCACCATATTCCTGCTGTTTTTCGGCAGTGTGGCTCTCATGTACCTGTGCTTCTCTGTCACTTTCCAGCCAATACTGGAGAAGATCATCGCACTAATGTTTGCTGTCCTTGCGCCATTTTTCAATCCTATAATCTATAGCCTGAGGAACAAAGACATGAAAGATGCCATTAAGAAAGTGTTCTGTTCTCAAAAGCCATTCACTGTCTCTGGGACCTAATGTGAGTTTACCCATGCCAGTTCAAAATATCTCATCCTCTTCATGTGTTCTTAAAGCAAATAACTCTAATATTAGAAATAATGCAGTGCCATCTTTTCCAAGCCAATTAAGGATCATGACCTAAGGGATAATAATATTTATAATTGGCACAGCTAAATGATTCCTTTGTGTATGCTTTCCCTTTATACTTAGAATTGGTTGGTTATTTACATAGTCATTTATAAAATCTTAACAAACCCCCCATGACTGAGCTGATGTGGGCTTGAGGAAGGAACATGACACTCTGATTTTAGTTCAAGGACATTTGCTAAACTCCTTCTATTTAGCTAGTGATAAAATGCCATGATTAGGTGGCACATAGTGACTGGCATGTGTTTACTGTTAATATCTCCTCTGTGGGACTTTGTGATGATTTCAAGATTTCTTTGCAAAGATTCTAGCATTCTTTTTTTTGTTTTGTTTTGTTTTGTTTTTGAGACAGTGTTTCCCTGTAGCTTTGGAGCCTGTCCTGGAACTAGCTCTTGTAGACCAGGCTGGCCTTGAACTCACAGAAATCCGCCTGCCTCTGCCTGCCTCCTGAGTGCTGGGATTAAAGGTGTGTGCTACCACCGCCCTGATGATTCTAGCACTCTTAAAGATCAAATACTTTGAGTATACTGCCTTGAGAATAAAAACTGTAAACATAAAACATTCAAACAGTTACAGTTGATATTTTTAAAAAAATGGAACTGTAGATGGCTCTGTAGTTAAGAGTTTAGGTCCCTCTGATTAAGTGTTCTATATTCCTTTTTCTTATCTATCCAGAAATGTCCCTTCTGTCTCTCTTGATGTATTCCTTCGACTTACTTGTTGTTTTCCTCCTAATTCTTCCGTTCTTGATGTTTTCCTTCTAATTCTATCTTTATTCTTCCTTATTCTCTCATTTTTCTCTCTTTTTCATCTATTTTTCTCTACAGTTTATATACCCCAACAAAATCTTTCAGGCAATATAGATATTACAATGTGGTTACATTCTGCTTTTCAAGTAAATTATTAAAATGAGTACAAGTAAAAAACAGAATGTTTTCCATATCCCTTACATGATTAAACATTTTACATATTACAGGTGAAAACTGAATTATCCCCAAGAACCTACATGCATTCATACCCAACCCACTCGTTGTAGATTAACAGAGTGTAAGCAAGCAAGATATTCTTCTCAGCCAGATGTTTTACTGGAAGACTGCATTTTGCAGTTACAAAGAAAGGATCAATCACTTTATTACTTATCTTAGAAGGTAATCTTATGAGGAATCTTAAAGGAATCACAAACCTAAATTTTATACATGAAAAACAATCAGTCAGCTCGGCTTTAAATCTTCAGTGTGCAGATCCACTCATCAATAGTGTTTTATATCAGAAGATTGAAGGCAGAGATGTGTATAAGGAATTAATCATCACCTTTGATCATCAACCAATCCTAGCAAGAAAGGCAAGTCAGCTAATGATAATTGAGTTTCTTTTTTCTTGTTCCCTGACCTTAAAGAATTCCTCACTCAACTATCTGCCTTTTTTAAAACTTTGCATTTTTTCTTCTTGGGTTTTCACCTCAAAACTATTTGACAAAGATATCTTAGTCTAATTTTAAGTTATTTTCGAAGCTTTGTTTCCTCTATAATGCACTCTAAAATCTGAATATACCTCCAAACATTAAGGTTAAAAGAATTTAAGCTAGCTGAGCTACAAGGACTCAACTCCTTTTCTTAATCATTAGCCTAAACCTCAGTCTATACTGCTCCCCAGTAAAACCTCAATTGTTCTATCTGTGAGACACTTGCTTTTTTATATTTTTAATCATCAAAACTCTATTTAAACTTACAATATTATTATCAATTAGACAGTACATCTTAGGTAGAAATTATCTTCATAATAATCTACAGGTAAAAATGCCCAATAGAACAGGATGTATCCATTAGATAAATATACTACATTACAGGCAGTGGGGATCTCTCCACATCCATTCACACCATGACAGATATCTGAGAAAGATGGCAGCAGCAAACATGTAAAGGCACAGCAGAAGCAAAAGACATTCTGTAGTCTGTGGTTTCCTATCAGAGACTCACCCATTAGTGATTCACCTCTTGGTGGAATGACACCTTGAACTTCAATTGCCATCCACTGCTCGTCTGACATGGCCACTGGCAAAATATCAAACTTATTCTAATACCTTTCCCATTTCACAGTATCTACTTAGGAGCTACATAACATAGAATAGTTAACTAATCTTGTCTTATTTATTTTTAGAGTTTTACTGTGTCATCCAGGCTGGTCTCAAACTCACAATCTTCCTTCCCCAATCTCCTGAGTGATAGGATTACAGGCATATACCACCACACTTGACATAACCAAACCTTTGAAGTTTCACTTGCTTTATCTGTAAAAGGAGATAAAACTGGTAACTAATCTAAGAATGTAGTATGTATCAAGTTAGTTGAATATTGACAACGTCGTGTGTTGCATGAAGTACACAATAAACATTTCTATCATAAAAAAATAAAAGGAGTTTATGTTCCTTTCTCAGAGGACCTGAGTTTGTTTCTCAGCATCCATGTCAGACAGCTTACAATGACATATTACTTCAGTTTGTGCCTGTGAATGACTAGGAGTTAGACAGATTCTTGATAGGTCTTATGTTTGAGAATTTCATACATGAATATGTTATATATTATTTCTTCCCCTCTCCCCTCTTTCAACACCTCTACTTAATCTGATATTCTTTACCTCTTCTTTAATCAATATAATCTCAAACATAAGAATAATTTGAACTAAAACAAATGGAACATCTGTAGTATTACAAACAAACGAAAGCTCACGTACAATGGGGAATTCTGAAGCAGGAATACCTAACTCTAATTTTAGTCTGAGCCCCAGAAGCTGGTCCCTCACAAGCCCAGGGAACTCAGTTCTCTTAATTCCACTTCATGACTGTAAAATCAAACTTTCTTCTACATTTTTACAAACGCTTTGATAGCCAGAGGACACATCTTTGTATGGAAAAAAAAGAGATAATTTTCTTTGGTAATAAAATTTGAATTAATTTTAAAGAAACACTGATATATTTAATAACTTAGTTGTTACTGAATCTTTTACTTTCTTGATTAAATTTCCAAAAATCATATGACCATTAAAGCTAAAAATCTTAGTGATCTATTTATAAATCAGTTGATTTTATCATTCTATTTAAAGGTGTTTAACAATATTTTTTATGATTTTTAAACTTGACATTTAGATCTCCTTTTAAAATATATTTAAATGGGAATGCACTATTTCTGATTTTAAGTGCCTCAACTTCTTGATTCAACAAAATTTCTATCAGTTCATAAAATAGCCATGATAATATGAAAAGAAAATAATAAATATGTCAAACTTCATATCCTTTCCTATGTTTAATGTGATTAATGTAGTAAAAGGCATCTTAATGTCAGAATTCTAATAGCTTGACTTATGGTATGGAATTTCTGACTGTAAAACTTATCTTGGCTTGACTATGTTTGAACAAGGTTTAAATGGAAACCATGTTTAAAGCAGTTGCTAAAATAAAGATTAACAGTTAGAATTACATGGACCATTGATATTCTAATAGATCAACATATCTTAAAAAATAAAATTAAAATACTAAATATACTTGAATTTTTATTCTAAAATATAAATCATAGATTTTGATTTCTTCAGACACTTGTGTTCTTAGATCTAGGGCTGTGTGGAGTTTAAAAGATGCTAACACAGCACATTATTATCAAGTGAGTTATATTCTACTAATGAAGCAAATATTTACTGAAGTTACTATATCAAGTAATATGAAGGATACTAAAAATACAACATACAAAACATCCCCTTGTCTTTATATACCCTCCGGTTGAAAAAGAGATTTTTTTAGTGTAAAAAAAATAAGCAAATTTTATAACATTATGCATTATATGACTGTGTTGGGTGAGGATCAGAAAAGGAAACATATAATAAGTTTATCTAAAGTGAGTAGGGACTCCTTAATTTAGGATTGGTCAAGTTAGACTTCGTTTAGAATGCTAAGTATGAGCAAAACATTGAAGCAAAGGAAATGGCCAATAGATTTGAGAGAACTTACAGGCACCAGGGGAAGTCAACAGAAAGCCACAAGGGGCATGTTTAAAGAATCAGATTCTCCTGTGCCTGAAGTGGAGTGTGTCTGAGATAGGTCTGCGGAAAACCAGAGTTAGGAAATGAGAGGGGGGTGGATCCCAGGAATTTGAGGGCCTTGTGAGATTTAGATTTCCATGATTTACTCTGAGCCCTGAGGATCCAGGACAGCAATTTGAGCAGAGGAGAAATGTTATCTGCTATGAAGCTTTACAGAATCGCACTTCCTCCTGGGGTGAGGGGCCAGCGCTAGACTGCACAGGTAAAACCCTGCGTTGTTAGGAAGGAAGTCTAGTGATCATGCTGAGACATGATGTTGTCAAGTGTATTAAGACAGGTTTGCATGTAGTGGTTATTTTAAAAATAATCTCTTTTATGGAGTTTTACTACCAACCCAGCAGAAAATTGTGATAACATAAAACAAATAGGAATACAGAGAAAGCTGGAGAAGGAAAATGAGGAATGAATATGATCATATTTCATTGTATACATGCTCACACAAAATATAGAACAAAGTTTCTAAAAGTAAGTGGGACTTTATTGATTATGATACCAGTGAAGATACATTTCAAATTGTAATTTAAAAGAAAAATGTGTGTGCATGAGTATTCAGTATATAGTGATAAATATTTGACAACAATTCTTTGCTTGTGTTTCTTGTAGAAATTTCCATTTTTTCCCTTCTCTCCTCATTTTGTTTCACTGGGGGCTTTTCAATTTTGGTTTTTCAGAATCCTGGGTATCAAAACCTGGGCCTGGGATGTGCGAGATAAATGCTCTGTCATCAAGCATAGTCCTGAGTTTCAATAACTATTTTTAAATTGACTTGCCATAAAGCAATTGATATTTACGCTGAATTTGTGAACAAAATTAAATTTGTCTCTAATTCTGGTTATCTTTGGCTTTTAAAGTATGTTTGCATTTTTAATTTTTGAAAAAATCTATCGTTCCTTACTTTTTTAACCTTAATATACTTCTATTTTGTTCTATATGATAATTTAAATGAAATAAAGGAGATACACATGACTTGTCAATGTGGTATGACTTTCATAAGGTATGATACTTTCTGAAAAATTTTAATAAGATTAAAGACAATTAATAAAAATAAATAGGGGTTGCACAAGTTTGCATTCCCACTAGCAATGGATTAGTTACTCCACATCCTCTCCAGCAAAGGCTATCATTGGTGTTTTTGATTTTAGC
>LOJH01051172.1:1071-13627 GCA_001685095.1 Ellobius talpinus
GAAAGTGTTTATGAGTTGTAGAACTTCCTTGGTAGAATTTTTGGGGTCGCTTATATAAACTAACATATCCTAAACAAATAGAGATAATTTGACCTTTTCTTTTCCGATTTGTATCCCCTTGTTATCATTTTGTTGTCTAATTGCTCTGGCTAGAACCTTAAGAACTATATTGAATAGGTGTGGAAAGAGTGGACAACCTTGTCTTGTTCTTGATTTCAGTGGGATCACTTTGATTTTTTTTTCCATTTAGTTTGATGTTGCCTGTTGTCTTGCTATGTGTTGTGTTTATTAAGTTTAGGTATGTTCCTTGTATCCCTGCTCTCTCCAAGACTTTTATCATGGAGGCATGTTATATTTTCCAACACCTATTGAGATGATCATGTGGTTTTTATTTTTCAGTTTGTTTATATGGTGGATTACATTGTTAGATTTTAGTATGTTGCACCATCCCTGCATCCCTGAAATAAAATCACCTTTATCATGGTGGATGGTTTTTCTGATGTGTTCTTGGATCCAAATTGCCAGTATTTTATTCTGTATTTTCATAGTATTTTGCATTTTTTCAGAGTTCTCTGGTCCAGGTCTACTCCTTCAGAGGTCCTAGACTCATACCTGGACCTGCAGAGGTCTCAGGCTCCAACCTATTTCCTCAGCAGTAACTCTCTTGTACTTGCTTCTGCTCCAGTGGAGTTCACTGCCTTAAGCCTGCTTTGGTGGAGATCACTGGTTCAGGCCTGTTTCTGTATATGTTCCTGGCCTGGGCCCACTCCCATGAGGGCCCTGGCTTGGGCCTGATCCCACAGAGATCTCTGGTTCAGGTCTACTCCCTCAGAGGTTCTAGACTCGCACCTGGGACTGCAGAGGTCTCAGGCTCCAGCCTCCTCCTTCAGAGGTAGCTACCTTGTACCTACTCCTGCTGCAGTATCTATTTTACAGCTGCCTCCAAGAATCTATTTTAAAGAAAAATTTCAAAAAAAGAAAACCTTTGGGATATGATTTATTTTTCAATCTACCAAAACTTAAATACTTGCTAAACCTCTTGAGACATAAATCTCTCCTGGTGGTTTTGACTTCATCCCTATTGACAGGCAAACCATACTTTGCAATTTAAGGGCAACAAATACAGATTCTTCTTATAGACATGGAAAATGTGGGGACAAAAAGCCTGTCTTTAATTTGAAGACTGCAGATTCTCAGAATCAGGACTTTGCCAGAAAATCACTATGAAAAGACTGATGTTGAGCCAAAAAAAATGGAGTTGATTTGGCATTGAGAGACAAATTTACTAAAGATTAAGCATTTAGACACTTTATGAGCACTCACCATAAATCATATGTGACCTACATATGATATTTAGAAGAATAATTATATTTCTTTTGTCCTGCACTAAATGAGTAAAATGATTTTTGGAATATCACAATATATAATAATAGTAGTAGTAGATAAATCATAAATGTCATATCAGTTTGAACAAAGTGTTATATTAAACTACTTTGGTAGTTTCTACAAATTTTCTCATTATATTCTTAAAAATATCAAAAGCAAATACTAGGATTATTGTTTGTTACAGATGGAAAAACAAAGTGTTGTTAAGGAGATCCAGTTAGTCACCCTAACAGAGAATATTAGAATGAAATAGATATCTTGTCTCCATGTTCTGTGTCCATAACCATTAAAGTAAAACTTTTCAAGTCCTTAATATCTGGTGTTTAAATAAATATAAGATATGGAGGGCCTGATATCAAAACAGTTTGAATTATTAATGGATATATTAACTTGTTTTAAGTCAGTCTATCTAGTACTCAACTGGAAACAGACATGTAAATGGTAAAAATGATGTCTGTATTAAATGGTTACATGTATGGAATTGAATACAAAACAAAGTTTCAAAATAATAAAGTGTGGATAAAGTGGTGAAAATGTCTTGCAATCCTCAGAAGTTGTTAAAGCACTTGAAAGTGGTGATAGTAATGCATTCCTGAGATTACAGATAAATCACCTTAACTATATAAGCTATCAAGGGAACTCTTAAGTGCCTTAGGAAAACATTATAATAATGGGAAGCACTCTGATCACCTCTAGATTTGAAACTCTAGTGGGATTTGAATGACCACAATCCTCTAAGAATGGTCAACTGCAAAAGAACTTTCATTATGTAAGATAGTTTGTGTATGAGCACATGTGTGTGCACGCATGCACTTGTGAACTTCTGGGTGTGTATTTTGCATAAACAATTTAATGCTTATTGAGAAAAATATATTTCATCAGTATAATCTATGAAGATGGCTAAAACTGAAACTTCAAAAAGCATACTCTAGTCAATTCTTTTTCCTTCATTCCTATAAGTTGCTAAAAAAATAAGTCAAAATTGAAAAATTTCAGACATTGGGAGACCACAAAAATTGTATTTAAAACTAGTGGTAGCAGATATTTCTATTTCATTTTTTTGAAACAGGGTACGGTGTGATCTAGGCTAGCATGAAATTGGCTCAGATAAAAAGCATATACCACCATGCAAAGTCCTTAGTGATGGTAAGTAAACACTTGGCCTTCTCTCCTTGAATCACCTCTCTAGCCATACAAAGTGTTTCTTAAATGCTTTATATACTCCAAACAAACTGTGCTTGTACATCCAGATGCCAAAATTGTCTCCAGGTTTATGGTTGATGATTGAATAAAGTTTCCTCAATGCTGGAACTGTACAATGTGGCAAAGCTCCGATAGCTTTGTCCGATAGCTCTGTATATTAGCATGCTCCAGATCTTATATTTTATTACTTAATTATTTTCTTGCCTGATCACAGTTTCCCTTCCCCTTCTTCCTCCCAGTTCCTTTGCAGCATCCCATTTTTCTTCTATTCCTCCTCCTTTCTCTTCAAAAAAAGGACAGGCCTCTCATGTATATCAATCAGTCAGCCATGGCATATCAAGTGATTATAAAAAATAGGCACTTCCTCTCCTGTTAAGGCTGCATGAGGCAACCAATAGGAGGGCAGGGTCCAAAAGCAGAGAACAGAGTCAGAGACAACCTCTGCTCTCCCTGCTTAAAAAAATAGGACCTCATGAAATTGAAAAGCTTCTGTAAGTCAGAAGACACAATCAATAGGACAAAATAGCAGTCTGCAGAATGGGAAAACATCTTCACCAGTGCCCCAACTGACAGAGGGCTACTTCCAAAATAAGTAACTCAGGAAACTCGACGTCAACAAACCAAATAATCCAATTAAAAAGTGGGGTTCAGATATGAACCGAATTCTTAACAGATGAATCTCCAATGGCCAAGAATCACTTAAAGAAACGCTCAACGTATTAGCCATCAGAGAAATGCAAATCAAAACAACACTGAGATTCCATCATCATCAGAATGACTAAGGTCAAAAGCCCAAGTAAGAGTTCATGTTGGCTGGGAAGATGATACAGAGCAGGGGAAACCCTTCTCCATTGCTGGCAGGAGCTCAAACTTGTATAGCCGCTTTGGAAATCAAAATGGTCATTTCTCAGAAAATTAAAAATCAACCAAACTCAAGACCACTTCTGGGCATATACCAAAAGGATGTTATACCATACCACATGGGAGCATGCTCAATTATATTCATAGCATTTTTATTTGTAATACTCAGAAATGGAGGTGACCTAATGTGCAGATCTTATACTTTCAATAATTTAGCTCTAGGGGCTAGATAGAGATAGCTTAGCAGTTAGGAGCACTTACAGCGTTGGCAGAGGAGCAGGGTTCAGTTCTAAGTACTTACATGGTGACTCACAACCATATCATCTGTATCTGTAGTTCCTTGGATTGGCAGGAGAAAAGATGATACTTCAAGGATGTCAGAGCAAGAAATGTATATTTGCAGTAGAATCTTAGTGGAGAAAAGGTACAAGAAATGATCAGAGATTGAAATTAAGAGACAATGTCAATGTTATTGAGACTCAGCAGAGAAAAACAAAGCTATCTTTTTTTTGCTTAACATTATTGTTTAGTTTATTGATTTTTCCCGTGTTCATTTGAGTAGGTATTAATCATTAATGGTGAATGACTTCAATAGGACTACTGTCCCCTTGGACATGAAAATAGAGAGCAAAAATAGTTAACACAGAGAAAAATAAAGAAATGGGTATAGCTTGAGAACTAAGCATAAATTTAAACGCAGAAGCAGATCTATGTTTCTGAATATACAAGAGATGATGGGGAATGTCAGAGTTGCCTATGGAGAGTAAAGTGATGTCACTGGGAGGAAAGGGAATGGGACTGGGGAAAGGATGTAGAAAATGAAATGTATTTCACCCCCATCAGGTTCAATAAGCTTTTGTATCTAAAGAGCCATACCTGTGATTATGTAAACCTACCTCTAGGATGAAGAAAATGCTCTGTCTACACTCTCAGAAGTAAAGGATCCTGAAGTCTTTTATAGCCTGCCTTTCCCGCAGCCATAAGCACACCTGTGAGCACTTGATGGATAGGTATGAATTATGGAAGTTCATAGCATTATGAAAACACAAATCATTTGCTTCTATTGGCAAGATAATAGAATCAATTAAATGAACATTTTGAAGTATCAGAATCTAACTTACATAGTACTTCATAGTTCTCTTGCATGATCACCTTTGCACTATCTCTACACTCCTGCCTATTTTTAATATGTTTTCCCAACAAATTCCCTAGAAATATTTTGAAAACACTTCCCTAATAAATTTACGGAACCTCACTGGTGAGTTTACTTAGAAATGTTGGCAGAGGGACATGCTTGAGTATCCCACAAATTGGATCCAAGGAGCGTGACCTAAAGCATCAGGAGAAATCTCTCTGAGAAATGGTGTTCATGCTGAGAAACCATCCACTTGTGGAGCTGGGAAGAGACTTTTGTAGGAACAACAAGTGCGAGAGGCAGAGGAGATAATAACAACGGGAGATAAACCATGTGGTTGGAACAATTTGTGGGAGGGCAAGCCTGTGAGTTTGTGAAGATAGTAGTGTACAAATATAAACAGTTTACAGGGGCTGAACTGAACCAGTAAGAAGAGATGTTCACTATTGCATCTAATTATTACTTTAAAATGCATTTTTTCCTGCATGTGTAGGAAACAGATACTTGTATATGTTCACATTTTTTATGTATTCTGTCAATCCCAATGCAAGTGTGGGTCTGTGGAAGCTGAATTCAGCAAGGTTTATACAGTTTTGATAATAGGGTGAGACATAAGGGCACCACAGAACAATTGACATGGTCATAGCTCATCTGTTTTAAATACAGTTGCAAACCATCCCTTCCCCCACAAAGGACAGAATGACACTCTTATACCATCTACAAAGAAACTCCGTGTGTTCGAGGGGTTTGTTGCTAGTCTAGAATATATTCACATCAAAACTGTAATTGAAGTTTCCTTACAAAGAAGTTCTTAAGGAATTTGAGGCAGATGATTTTTTTTCTCAAATCTTTGCTATCCCATTTCTTTGATCCTGCCAAGCCATATGGTTGCTGAACCTCATGTTCATCATTCTCACCCAGCAGATATGTGTGTTGGTCTGAGGACAGGACTGTTCAACACAAATCTTGGATCAGGGCTTCCCTTAAGCACTCAGAAATCAACAAGTAAAGATTTTCTGAGCTACTGGGCCTCTTTGGAACATTTACCCTTGTACTTCAAGGTGTGGGGAAATGTGTGGCAAGAGGTTACACATGATGGTAATTCTGAGTGTTCAGAACCAAAAGAGATGAGTTTTAAGAAAGGAAGAAAACAAACAAACACAAATCATCTAAGCTATCCTCTGGTCTTTAGAATAATTTTCACAAAAACACATTTCCTTATGTTTGGATCTTTTTGAATAAAAAGATTTTACATAAGAAAAAGCCCCAGGGGTAAAAAAAGGAACATGAATAATTTTGCATTGTTCCAATAGCAAGGAGGAGCACCTAAGAGGTCTCATTTGTTGGCAATTTCAGTGCTTTTATTATAATTGTTAGGAATATGATGTATTCTTACACTTCAGGAAACATGAAGAGTCAAATCATCTTATCGATGGTGCCACATCACCTCTATTAACTTGAATATGAGTAAATTTGAGAGAAATTAGCCCTCTTTATGCTTATGTGGAAGAATCTCCTTGCAATTTTCTGAAAGATTTTGCAACTAATTCTCTGAAGAGTGTATGAGCTCATTTTAGATGTTTCATTCGTTAATTGTCAAAACAAAAAAATAAACAAATTAATCAAAAGCCCTCTGAGTTAAAATACGCATTTATATTGTACTTACCTCATACATGAATATATAAAAATACATTTTTGATGTTTGTTTCCAATATTAGCCCTGATGATAGTTAGATGTACTTGATATAAATATCCATACTGAGAATGGGAACATAGAGGCAGATAAATCCATTTTATATAAACAAATCTATAAGGACACTATATTTTGAAATTAGTCACTCGTAAAGATATATAACTCTTTTGATTATGCATAAAAACAGTGTTGTTGAATAAACTCTCCTTTGCTGGAAAATTTATTTGGTCCATGGTTGAGTTAATTAGATAATTGTACTACCAGAGTAGAAGATAGCTCATTTTATACAGATTTAATTCCTGATTGTTTGTTTGTAGTTGTACATGTTGTTGTTTTCTTTGTTGTTATTGTTCATGGTTTTGCTGCATTTGTTGTTAGTCCAGTTTTCAGCAGAGCCACTGACTAGTCTGGAAATTACTATGTAGATCAAGTTGGGCTCAAACTCACAACAATCTGCCCCATAAGTACTGATAATAAAAGTGTGTGCCACCATGTCTAGACTGATTTAATGATAAAAGAAAGAGTTCATTTGTAACAAAGGCAAAATCATATGAAGACGGTAGGAAAGATTTCTGAGCTTGGAAGATTTATCATTTAGTTCTTGTGTTCTTCATAAACATCTAATACATAATGAAATAAATATGTAATCCAATGAGCAATACCTGATATGTACCATCTGGCTAAGTTTGCAAGATCATATTTGTAATATCAGAAAGTATTTGTATTTTTCTTAGAACCCAAAAATCAGGAATTTGACGAAAAAAGTGATCCTGGAGTTTGACAAAGTAAACTCCAGGTTTTTATACTCCCTGGTGTTAAATTGTCATTGTGCCTTTTTGCTTAGACTCAAATTAATTAGAGATAGTTTAAGAAGTTTACATGCACTAAAACTAAACAAAACTAAAGATATATGTGTGTAGATACTGAATTACATTCATAATTGTGTGATAATTATGTGAATCTTACAAATAATACTTGTATAAATATTAACTTGGATAGAGCAAAAGCATAATTTAGTGATGTTTTTCTTTGTTTGCTTTGTTACTGAATATAGTACTTAAAGGTCACTATTGCCCCTGTCATTCTCTACACTCCTCTGATAACACAAAGTTGTTCTGAGGTTCCCTCCTATGGAGCCATTCATTTCTTCATTATTAACAATTTTTGTTTTTACAATTCTATGTGTGTGCACTCCATATTTGGATCCCTCCCTTGTCCAAACTCTTCCACTTTTTCCCCAACTCTCAGCCCTTTCACTCAGGAAACACTCCCGATGTAACAGTTTCAATCTTGTTCCATTTCTGTCTTAGTGTTTCTACTGCTGTGACCGACACTATGACCAAAGAGCAAGTAGGGGAGGAAAGGATATATTTGGCTCACACTTCAGCATTGCTGTTCGTCACTAAAGGAAATCAGAACAGGAACTCAAACAAGGCATGTTCCTGGAGGCAGGAACTGCTGCAGAGGCAATGGAGGGGAGCTGCTACTCGCTTGTTTCTTCTCATGGCTTGCTCAGCCCACCTTCTTATAGAATGCAAGACTACCAGTACAGGGTTAGCACTATAAACGTTGGCCCACTCTCACTGATGATTAATAGAGAAAATGCCTTACATCTAGGTTTTATGGAAGCATTTCCTCAACTGAGGTCCCTTCTTCTCTGATGACTCTAGCTTGTGTCAAGTTGACACATAAAACCAGACAGTACAACTAACCCCTTGTCAGCCTGACACACAAGCACATAACTATTAAGCCCCAACCCTTTCTTTCTTTTTCCTCCTCAAGATTTCACAATAAAATCATAAATAATATCAAAAGTCCCACAGTCTTTACAAATTCAAACACATTAAAGTTCTAATCTCTTTAAAATATCCACTCTCTCTAAAATTTCAAAATCTCTTTTAAAAGTTCAAGTCTTTGAAGCTCTGGGCTCCTTTAAAAAATAAAATTAAATACCTTCTTCAAGAGGGAAGAACCAGGGCAAGAACACATTCTGAACCAAGCAAAACCAAACTCCAATAGTATAAAAAATGCAAGGTCCAGTTATCTTGGATTTCACTTAGGATTTTCTGGACTCCTGCAAAGAACTATGGTCACTTCTCCAGCTCTGTGGTGTTCACAAAACTTGTCTTTTAGGCTTTGACTGGCTTCATTTCACTACTGTTGCTGTTCTTCATGGTCATCCTAGGGTATTGGCATCTCCAAAATGCTGGGGTCTTCTTTTGTAGCTTTCATCAATTGCTTCTCATAGGCTTTCTCCATGGTGCTAAGCCTCAACTACATTGCATGACCCCTTCAATCCTGGGCCTTCAACTGTTACCGAGGTTGCACCTGAACCAAAGGCATCTCTTGGCCTCCCACAGTGCTGAGCCACAGCTGCTCTCCATGACCTGTTCATGCCTTCAGAATGAGTACCACCTGGGTGATGCTTGCATATTACCAAGCCCTTTGGACAGCAAGAGGTACAACCTTGGCCACCTGTGGAAAACAGCTTCTCTTTCCTCTCAGGAAACCCTTCCAAGAAGATTTCACTTCAACCAACAATTCTGGTCTCTTTTTAAAATCATTTTTTTAATTAACTTATTTTTTGGAACAATCTTTTTTTTCATTTTACATACCTGTCCCAGTCCCACTCCCTCCCCTCCTCACTCTCTCCCCCACCTTCCCCTACCCCTCCTGTCATACACTATGCAGAGAGAGTAAGGATTTACATGGGAAGTCCACAAAGTCTGACACATCACTTTGAAACAGGATCAAGGCCTTCCTCTCTATATTTAGACTGAGCAAGTATCCCTCCAAAATAAATGAGCTCCAAAAAGTCAGTTCAAGCACTAGGGATAAATTCTGGTTCTACTGTCAGTCCAAAGACTGCCACAATCACACATTTGTCACTCACATTAAGAAGAGAGTCTAGTCCTTTGCTGGTTCTGTCACTGTCAGTCCAGAGTCAGTAGGCACCCACTAGCTCAGGTCAGTTGTTTCTATGGGTATGCCCATCATGGTTTTTGGCCCCTTTGCTCATATTATCACTCCTATCTTTCTTCGGCTGGTCTCTGGAAGCTCAGCCCAGTGCTTAGCTGTGGATCTCTGTATCTGCTACCATCAGTTGCTGGATGAAGACACTATAATAACAGTTAAGGTAGTCATCAATCTGATTACAGGGGAAGGCAAGTTCAAGGCACCTTCTCAACTATTGCTTAGGACTTAGCTGGTGTCATCTATGTGGAATCCTGGGAATTTCTCTGGTAGCTGGTCACTTCTTAATTATCACTAATTTCTTAGCTCAAGCTAAACTTCAATTGTTCCAGCAATATAAAGATTTCACTTTAATAGTTCTGGTATCGTATTAACCACAGCTGATTTTTCAGCCCCAGCTAATTAGAATTACAAAACATTAAATCAAAATAGCAAATGGCCTTGAGAGGATCCTTACTCTTCCCAATGAAATTTCAAAAGACAGGCCTGCATCTTCTACACTGACCTCAACATTCTTATCTTCCAAGGACCCACAGAATATCTCATGGAACTCTTAATACTCAATAATTCTTATAAACCAAGTTCCAAAGTCCTTCCATTATCCTGCTAAAAGCATGGTCATTTCTGTCACAGCAATAACCCATCACATTGCTACCAGTTTGTCTTAGTTAAGATTTCTATTGCTGTGACAAAACACCATGACCAAAAAGCAAATTAGTGAGGAAAGGGTTTATTTGGCTTAAACTTCAACACTGTTGTTCATCACTTAAGGAAGAAGTCAGGATAGGAACTCAAACAGGGAAAGATTCTGGAAGCAGGAGCTCTTGTAGAGTCCATGGAGAGGACCTGCTTACTGACTTGAGTCCACTGATTGCTCAGCCTGCTTTCTTAGAGAATCCAGGACCACTAGTCCAGGGATGGCACCACCCAACATGGACTGGGCCCTCCCTCACTGATCAGTAGTTGAGAAAATTTCTTACAGCTAGGTCTCATGGAGGCATCTTCTCAACTGAGACTCGTTCCTTTCTAATGACTATAGCTTGTGTCATGTTGACAGACAAAACCAGCCAGTACAGTGTCTTAGGGAGTTTTATCAAGCTGTCCTTCATGTCCTGAATTTGGAAAAATTCATCAGAACCTGATGAGCTTAATAGCTGGATACACATTACAGAGCATCATGCCTCATTTTCTCTCAGGATCTGATGGTTACCAATAGATCATTAGGACATAGAAGGTACTAACAGTCCTTTTTCACTTAATAGCTTATGTTTAGGAGAGCCTAGTTTCTGTAGACTTAGAGCATGTATGCCTGAGTACTCTGAGTCTTTGCTACTATGTTTGTATCTTGCCTAAAGGATGGTATTTTTTAACCACTCTCTGATCCTCTGGCTTTTAGATCCTTTCTTAAATTTGACCTTGGATTAGACAATAGGTGCTCCTCATATGTGGCTGAAGATGAAGCAACTGTCTTGCTCTATACAACCAAGACATCAGAAACAGCTTTATTGGCTCTCTGTCAGCCTGCAAGGTCTGCCAAAACACATCTTAGACCTGGCTGCTCCCAAGGTCCCATCATTTCATCCTACATAAGCTGTAAAGACATCTATCTGCTGTTTCTGTGTTTGCTCTGGAAACACATGGGAAAGTTTTGCTTTTCTGGAGATCACCAACTCTCATAGGTAAAGGAACATGTTCTTATGGTGCTAATTAAACAAGAAAGCAAAGCATTTCCATCTTGTGCCCATTGAAGGGACACCAGGAAGACAAACTTGCATCCTAAAAATCAAGTGCTACCTATTAAAATCATTCAGTCAAATCTTGAGAATACTTAAACTGTGGGAATACAATAAGAATGTAAAAGAGATCTATTGCCTGCTTCTGTGAAATAGGCACATGAAAGAGGAAAAGACAGTGAATAATAACAATAATAAGTGAATAGAGACAAATTGAGACCTGGGATTAGTAATGATAACATAGTGACTCCATGAGCACAAAGAGTGAAAATAAAACAGGAAAGAAGGAAAGAATAAAGGAAGGGACAAAGGAAAAAAGAAAGGAAGAAGGAAGGATTGAACCATGCCTTACCCTTTTATTTTTGTTAGTTATATCCAAAATGCATTGCAGAAAAGTAACACTAAATGTAAAATCTAAATGAAGGATAAGAGTTAATTTGGGATGTGCATATGCTAGAGTTGACTTAGTTTATAACATTAGCATAAAAATAGATAGAGTTCTATTTTGCATCAAAAATGAAATCAATTCTTTTAATAAGAAAGAATAGTAAGAACTTGTATGGAGACTTCCAACCTGTTGTTTAACTTGCATGCTGAGTTAATGGAATTGCTTTCAAATCAATACCCTTTCCATGTTTCTAGGTGTATATGTTCAGCAAGAGGCACTCAAGATTCTTCTCATCTCCAACAAGATATTACAGAAGTCAAATCAGATGATGCAGAGGAAAAGCATTAAAAACTGCAAGGTAGAAAGAGAAGAAATGTATCACCATTCTATATTCTGCAAGTATAATGTATCGTCAGAAAACAATGTTCTATTTAACAAAAATAGGCATTCTGAACAATGTATGCCCTCCAGTGCCTGAAATTGCATATGTGGTACCGCTAACATTTAAAAATCATTTGGATGCTCCTTAATCCATAATATAAGAGATCAAAATTAATAGTTGCAGTGTAAAGAGAAGAATGTATTTACAAGTATCTATGTTATCTCTTTTGCTGAAAGTCCTTCTTGAAATCAATACATAAATTTATTATTAGCCTGAAAAAAAGAGGGCATCACTAAAAAAGAGTGTGTGAGACCTAACTCATTAGACTGGACTTCTAGGTGAAGGACATGCCTTTTGTGGGCAGAGTTCTGGTCAGAAAGATCATGAGAAGGCCTGTGAGATGAGCAGGGTTAATCAAAAGCATATTCATTCAAACATATTTAAGATAAACATTTTTATAAAGGCATCATGTTATTTTAAAATGACTAATATTAATGGCTTTTCAGTCAGCCCCCATTGTCAGCCACAATCAGAGTCCTATTTGATCACATGCTCATTCAGACCCGGTCCAGCTGGATTTGGTGAGCTCCCATTAGAACAGGCACACTGTCTCAGCTGGTGGACCAACCCCTCATGGTCCTGACTTCCTTACTCGTCTTCTCCCTCCTTCTGCCTTTCAACTGGACCTTGGGAGCTCAGTCCGCTGCTCTGATGAGGGTCTCTGTTTCTATCTCCATCCATCACCGGGCAAAGATTCTATGGTGATATTGGAGATAATCATCAGTGTGATAGTGGGGCAAGG
>LOJH01051173.1:0-11717 GCA_001685095.1 Ellobius talpinus
GAGTGGGAGGGTGGAGATGGAGGAAGGGCGGATATAGGAGCAGGGAAGAAGATATCTACATTAAGGGAGCCATTTTAGGGTTGGCAAGAGATTTGGCTCTAGGGGGGATCCCAGGTGTCCATGGGGTTGTCCCCAGCTAGGTCCTTGGTCAGCAGAGGAGAGGGTAGCCTGAACTGTCAGATTAGCTTTCTAAGTAATTAATTGAGTGTGTGTCATCTGTCTGAACAATTTTGAAAGAAGATCAATTTTCTGGATTTCTGTGTCCATGGTGATATAATAATCTCCAAATAGGTTCATAGTTAGCAGTTTTCAAAAAGCATATACTCCCTGCCTGAGACTAGCAATGTCTGAGTGGAGTTACAGAGGAGAACTTTGTATTCTACTAGAAATAATCATTTCTGCTTACATGTAGCACTTCTTGTGAATTCAGCATCAGATATACATACATACATAAACACATATGTGTATTCTTTGTTCCACAATCCACTCTGTAACTCGTTTCTCTCTTTCCAGGGTTAATTGCGAACACCACAGTGCAGAGCAGCATATTAGCAACCTCTTGTCTTCTGCTGAAGGCTACTAGGATTACTTTTTTTCGGCTGGAGAGTCAGAAGACCTCCAGAACAGGATCAGATTTCCTTCTCAATGACACAGCAGCTAATTATTCACCAGTTCTCAGAAAACACATGCTCTGCAAATTCCCCTGCCAGTTGCATAATGATTTGTGTGTGAGGTGCTAGGGATAGAATTCAAGGCCTTAAGCATACTGGGAAGCACCCTGCTACTGAGCTATACCCCTCAAAGTCCTGTTTTCTTGTTCTTCCTCTTGCAGATTTTGATAGATATTAAGGATAGCCAGGATTCTGTTTCTGACATCAAGGACCATTGATTGATTTTTCTGCTGAGTGGCAAGGGCAAATGAACTTTGTGTGTTAATCTCATGGAGAATTTCAGAAGCTTTATGGATGCCCAGGGTTCTTCTCATACAGGCAAGCCCATCCCCTCCTTGCTCTCGATGAGCAAAGAGGGGAAAGGTAAATTAAAGTTTTTAAGAGGATGGGCCCAATTTTTTCTTTCCCTCAGATAATTTCCCCAAACTCATATTTCTCAAAATCAAGCTTGGATAAACCTTGGATTGCTAAGATGGAATTTCAAGGGTAAACTTGAGACCTAGCTTATCTGATTATTTTAAAAAGCACACTTTTCATCTGCTCAGCTAGTATTGGCGTTTCAATAGTAGAGTCACCCAAGGTCTTAGAAAAGAAAACAAATGAGATCTGTTTCTTTGAATTGCTTAGTTGAGAGATTCTCTAAGATTTCAGTTCAATGATTTTTCCAACAAAATTTCCAAACAAATGGAAATTTAAAACACAAGCTTCGCCCTCCCTGTTGAACATAAGGGAATATTTTCTCTCCCCTCCTTTTTCTTAAGGCATGTATTGTAGAAAATGTTTCAGCAGTACTGTTCTTATTCTTTGAACTGTCTAGAAATCCCTTTGGGGGAACTAGATGGGAGTTTTGTGAGACCACAGGAGGTCTTTTCTGGGGTTTTAACCAACTTTTTTCAAAGTGCAAACATCCAAGGAACTTAACATCTCTCTTTCCTGGCTCCCAGAGCAGAAAAACACCTTATGCTTAGCAGGTGCTACCTTCAGCGGGGGTCTGGCTCTATGTTGTAACACTACTTCCTAAAGATGTTTAATTCTTTTTGAGTAAAAATAAAACACAGATGAGTTCCCAATTTATCAGATAAATCTAGGACAAGCTTTGGCTTACAAACATTACATCGATGCTTTTCACTTAAAGGAAAATTGACTTATTTTATCTGGAGAGCATACATGTGTTTAACTATGTCTATGTGGCTGTCCAATAAGAAAGTTCCAGGGTTTGCATTCTCTTAATGGATGAGCCATGGTGCACATTACCTTCTGCTGAGCCAATGCTTTCCAAAACTAAATATGAGGCCACATTGTCTGTTTGTTTTAGAAAAGGATAGGAGGTCTTACAGAGAGATGGGGGAGAGGGCACGGGAAGAGTTGGAGAGGGGAGAAGGTGAGGAGGAAATGATGCAAACAACAGGATTCCTAGGTGGAATTCCCAAGAAGAAATCTTAACAAAGGGTTTATTTTACCTACACAACAATAACAACAACAAATAAGGCAGTAAGGTCAAGCTTAATTATTTGGATCTCAGATCTTCTAAGACCAGTAATTTTGAACCCACCCAGATTCACTATTGAGTTCTTAGTGTCCATAATATAATACTGGGGTTCTCTGCCATGCTATATATTGAGAGGATCTTAATTACTGAAGGTCATGTCTCTACACAAAGTGAATAGTTATAAATATGTGCAAAGGACATAATCTCATGGGAGAAGATTATATTCAGTGTGTGTGTGTGTGCACGCACACGTGCATATTTCTTGGAAGTGGTTTTGGATTCTGGATGTTCAAAGTCTAATTTTATATTTTCAAAAACAATTATATAGATTTTTTTCCTTTATTTTGCAGGAAGATGTATGCATATTTACATTAAAAGAGAATAGGAACCTATTTACATAGCACCTTCTTTTGAAAACATCCTTTCTGTGACACTGGTTTTAAGTTTCACAGGCTACACTCATTTATTAACAAAGTCAGCTGTAGAGAGAAGTAACGGGTTAAGTTTCTCTTCAGAATTATGATGTTTCAGTGCATTAGGTTCTTTCTTCTATATTTTTAAGACCCAAATAAGTGTATTGTTCAGCTGGCAATAAAACATTGGTTCTGAACTGCCAGAGTGTCAGCTTGAAGGATGTTTTATTGCTTTATTTAATTGTGTGCATCTTTCTTAAGTGTTTATTCTTGCCCCTCTTGTGTTTAGTTTTTTGGCTATATTGAGGTTGCAAAGGGATATAGAAATGTCAGAATGCATCTAAAATGGCGACTCTACCTGTCATAGTATCATCTGTCATTTCTAACCAGATACCAAATTGTAGTGCCAAGCATGATCTTGCTCTCCCAGCAGCATCCAAGGGTGATGACAAGCTTGGTGCTGAGCTGTTTGCACTGCTTCAACCTCTTTAATCATGCACAGAAAAGCAGTATATTATATTTAGAAAGGAACTGAGAGGACGCGGGGTGTATGATATTTTGTTTAAAGTAAATACATGTATATATTTTTCTGATGATAAATCATAAGCCATACTCAATATTTCCTTTGGTATGAGTAAGACAGACTAACTTGTGGCCATAACCAACAATGAAAATAAGTATAAACACTGACTAAACTAAGGTTGAATGGAGTGGAGAGATGGCTCAGTAATTAAGAGCACTGCCTGCTCTTCTAAAGATCCTGAGTTCAGTTCCCAACAACCACATGGTGGCTCACAACCGTCCGTAATGAGATTTGGTGTCTACTTGAGGGAGAAACCTGGTTAATAGTCCTCATCAACTTAGACCATGAAACCCAATACGTACAAGTTCAACAGAACTGACATATATGGGCTGCCCATGCATACTTTTTAAAATAAAAAAAAATAAAGACTGACTAAACTAAGGTTGAATATGGAAAAAAAAGTGGCCTTACAAGTGCTGTTTAATCTTCTTGGACTTAGTTTTCATTCCCTGTAAAATGGCATCATGATATTATGTTATATAATAGATCAGAATATATATATATGGTTCAGCCTATAAAAGTCTTAACATTTCAGAAATGTGAGCCATATGATGAGTTAAAAATTATATGTAATTTTAACTACTACATGCTGTCACCTTGATGAAAATCTGATTAAGTTATTTTTATTTGTTAGCACTATCAAAGATCTATAATTTAGTCATTTCCTTCCTTCACTGGATTGAATGTTTCAGAGACTCTCAGATGGTGAGTGCTCTGCTTCTTCGCTCATGGCTAGTGGTTGTCTGTTGCTGGACTCTGCAGTGCTTCACAGAGCTACCCTGTGTCTCAGTGCTCTTCTTCCTTTCTCTTTCCACTCTGCTGAACACCATTTACCCTAAAGGTGCAGAGTGCATACACTTTTCACAATGCTACTAGATTTTCTTTCTGCCTAAGTTACTCCTTGAGCAGATTATGTTTCTTCATGGAGCCAGCTCTAAGCCACAGGTCTTTGGGGCCACAACTCCTGACCATGATGAAAGCCAGAACAAAACCAAAAATAAAAAAGTTGCTTATGAAAGAGCAACTGGCCTCCTTTATTTGCCACTGGCCATGTTGGATTGTTTCATTCTCAACCATGAGTTAATACCTGGAAATAGAAAGTTCTAGTCATTTCCTCCTTTGTCATTGTATCACAGTGTTCTATCTGACTATGTTTTAGAAATTAATTTTCTTCCCATCTCATCTTTGATACTTTCTTTTGTCCACTTGGACTCACTGCTGCAAATACCCATCTTTATTAGTCAAGTTTATCTTATCTGTTCCAGACAGTCTCGTGTATCAACTGGGAACAAACAGAAGTGAACAAATAGAGACATTTTTGCAATTCCTCCTCTACTACATAGCAGTATTATAAAGCCATGAAAAGAAATATAGAAAGAGAGGCAAGAGGTTCTTTGCTCTCTCTCCTTTATCCCATGGTGCATTTTACAAAAGCTGGGCTTTAGTTGAATCCCTTTCCACTTTTCCTTCTTGTTTTAGATATTACATTTTAGGGAATGATGCGTTCAGTGCTGCAAAAACATTAAGGCAGCAGGTCGAGATCCTGAAGAGATGTGGGATATACAATTGCATTCCTTTAACAGCACCCGCCCTCAAATGGAGCTTGACTGTTATGGGATCCGAGCTGATCTGCCGAGCTCTCTGACTAGCACCTGATTCAGAATTCTATTTTCACTTCTGTTACTATATCTACACAGTAATTTATAATTTTCAATGCATTTCCCTAGAAGTTCTCATCTTCATCAATCTATTGTTTATTTTGCAGTAACGAATTTGGACCGGAAGTGAAAGGCAGTCTGCTGAAGAGCTTCGGAATGCCGGTGCTAACCAGTGCTAGCTTCCACTCATGCTGTTTTCAGAATGATGCTCTGTTGCTGAGCTCAGTCCAGCAGAAGCACCTGAAAGGTCTGCTGCAACCGCATAGCATCACCACACTCATGAAACCCAGAGCAGGGTGGTAGACGAGTAGCTTCTTGTGTTGCCATTCAAGCCTATAATGCCTTCTATAAAATTGACAGCAATACTAATGCTCCCTTGTGTTTAGCAGCAAAATAAAGAGAAATTATACCTGGATACAAGAATGACTGCTATTGTTTTTTCCCCCATGGTAGTTTTGTTTAATGTATACATTATTAACTGAATCAAGTTTCATTATTGAGAGTGTATCTGTGAGTCAAAGGATGCTGATAGTTTAGGGTCCGTCAGTGAAGCTGTAAACAAGAGAAAGGTGGTAATTATCATAATGCATTCTACTTTCTAAACTGTTAGGGTTCTGACATGCTGTATGGACTGTGTCCAAGGGACAGCCTAAGGTAATGGCCAACAATTTGCTGGGATGCCTTCAACAGCCACGTCCCTCCTTGATGCTACATGAGTCCTCTGAAAGCCATCTCACAGGGAATGCTCCCTCAGAGCAAACCCACACTATGGCAGCAATCCTAAGAGCTCAGTAGTATCACAACTGATGCCAGCCCCATTGACATGTTCCATTTATTTCCCGTTTGCCACCACAGCCTTTTATCTTAGTTTCTTCTTGTGATTTCCTTCTTATGCTCCCTCAGGGAAGACCAAGACAGCACCTACCAAGAATCCTCAGCAATTCTCAGCAGCAAACTTCGGGTAGCAAATGAACCACTGCAAAGTCTTTTTTGACTTGTGTTGGTCTGTAGCTCATACTTCCTGAGGGGCAGATCTCCACTACTGCTTCTCCCTACCACTACTTCATCAGCCCAGCCACCCCACTCAAAGGAGAATGCTATGAAGGAGCAACAGGAATCAGAATGCTCCATTATCAGTCATCAGTTGGTACCTGGAAATATAGCTTCTTTTGGTTTCCTTTACTAGTATTGGAAGTGCATATCTTCTTGGTACAGATCTCTGATCATCCATCTTCCCAAACAGCTACATAATCTTCATGAACCACTTAATAGGTCTTAACATTCAGTTTTGTAACCAGTTACCACAAGTTTGACTTAATATCACAGTGGATAATTTTGTGAAGCAAATAACATCATTACTTATGTTTTGTGTTTGCAAAAGTAGGCATATCCAAATAGTTTAATCAAGCTAGTAAATGGTAGGGGTAGAAAGCCTGATAATTTGATTCTAACATCAATACTTTTTAAATGTTTCATTCATTCACTTATTCATTTACATATTCATCCAATTTTTGAGTTGGTATATTCCTCAGATCATAGAAAATTGTTTTTAATGGGACAAATTCCTTTTTATACTTAATTATTCATTGGTAACTGTTATTTATAGTATTTTCAATTTTCCCTTCAATGCAAATATCCTTGTGTGTTTAATGTTTATGTATGTTTGAAGATGTAGTTGGTTTGGGACATTTAATATTTAGTATTTAATAAATGTAAATTATATTGTTTTTATTGCTTCTCATATAGCTGCACCCATTTTTATTCCTACTAGATATTCAATACCTGTAAAGGAAAAACTTTTACTTTGCAAAGGTTGTTTGAATTTTGTACCCTATTCATCTTGAATTTTCAAAGGCTTGTGTTAGTCATTTTATGTTGCTGTGACAAAAATAACTGACATTAACAGCTTAAGAGGAGGAGTGAAATTTATTTTAGCTTGTGTTTTCTGACATTTCAGGTCATAGCTCTATTGATTCTATGTCCACGGTGAGGTAAAATATCATGGTGACTGAAGTGTGCAGAACAGAGTGAGTCTGTTCACTTCATGGGGGATAGGAAGAGAGAGAGGAACAGATAAGTTGTCATAAAGGCATGATGCCCAGTGTGCTAGGATTTGCCTACTAAAATGTTTAGAACCTCTCAAAATAGAGCCATCAGCTTTCAATACATATCCAGTACATGCATGTTTAATCCATTGTATTGTCAAGCAAATATTATTCCCTTTATTTTACTGGTAAAATCCCTGACCTCTTTTTTTTACTGAGCTATCAAATTTATGATCCCTAAGTGTATCATGAATCCTTTTAATTCTTATACTACTTCTAAAGACTCACATGCATGTGAACATCATCTTTCAATGTGCTTGTTCAGCATCTCAGCAAAGTTGAGAATATTACTACTGTGGAGGCAGGAGGTTTTAGGGAGAACATGGAACATGGAGAATCAGTTGCTTTATAGGCTCAGAGATGTGGAATTTGCTGTCCAAAGGAAGTTGCAGTACAGTGAATGTTTCTGAAGAGGAAAGGGGTAGGGATAAGTTAGCCTAAACAGACAAATATTGAAGCTGTGACCCATCTCAATTTTGGTTTCCCAGAAAACAACTGTAAGACAAAGTTTTAATACAATTAGTTTGTTTCAGAGGTGACTACCCCAAATGTTGATGAGAGAGTGAGGAATCACCAAGTGCAGCGTTTGTTATAAAGCACTTACCAAAATGGCCAGCTGGAGCACAGTCCACCAAGGAATTCGGGAATACAAAATTGAATGAACATGTGTTAGAATTAGTTCAACTTTGAGAACAATAAAGGAGGTCCCTGTTCTATAGCCTGAGTATCAACCCTCATTGGGCATTAATTCTAATTATGAGGTATTTAAAAACAAACAAACAAACAAAACATTTCATTATGCAAATCCAGTAAGCCTCATTGTTTTATTGTGAATTTTTTTGGGAGAAACAAAATGTGTAGTCTGTTGAACTGTAGTGTTTGTTTTGGTTTTTGAAGTAAAGAACAAGAAGAAAGAGACAAGCAAGTGCTTAAGTAACAGAAACTATTCTCAGGTCAGTGTCCTGGGCAAGTAGAAAATTTTGCAAGTAGCAAATGTAACAACACTCTTCCTAAAGCTGGACTTCTGTGGATTTCCACATTTGAAAGCATCTTCTACTGGAAATTAAATCCTTTAGTGAGTAGATAACTTCTTTAGAAAGAAAGCTCGTTTTGTTTAGATTAAGCCCAGAGGATTTAGAATTATAACCTAGGAAATATAAAAATATTTTTCAGCTAAAAATGTTACGTTTGGAAAGTTTTATTCATTTTCTGTGGTATTCTGTAAAATTAGCTGTTATATTGCCCTGAAGTTTTAGACACTCAATTCGCTTGAATGGAATCAAATTTTCTTTACTGCATATTTAATGAGTATTTGTTGATAGATTTTAAATGAAGGTTTTGAAATGTGCTTTTAAAAGTTTTGTGCAATGTCTCAGCATCACTTAAGTACCAGAGCCTAGATTTTTCACTGACTGAAAACTCTGTAGGTAAATTAAAAAAAAAATACACAAGAGTAAAGTATGTGACTATATGGTATGGGAGGTCCTTCTGTCTATGTGTTGCTTTTATTGGTTAATGAATAAAGAACTGCTTTGAACCTATGACAGGGAAGAACAAAACTTGGTGGGGAAAGCTAGGCTGTATGCTGGGAAAAAGAAGGGCAAAGTCAGAGAAAAACCATGGAACCACCATGGAGACAGATGTGCTAAAACTTTGCTGGTAGGCCACGACCTTGGGGTGATGCACAGTTTAATGGAAATGGGTTAAATTAATATATAAGAGTTAGCTAATAAAAAGTTAGAGATAATGGGTCAAGCAGTAATTTAATTAATACAGTTTCTGTTTATTTCAGGGCTAAGTGGCCGGGAACAAACGAGCGACCCCCTGCAACAAATATATATATAAATCATAAACAAAATAAAGGCAAATTTTATAGGGAGCCACAGATAGCAATTAAAAAATGTTAGCAAAATATCCACTCTAAGAACAATAAAGGATCCAAGCTAGCAGGAGAAAGACACTCTTGTCATGTCAGAGCATGTCACTGGGGCGCGTTGTGGAAGAGTTCATGCACTCTGAATAGACAATGAGATGATTCCTTTGGAGGCTTGGGAAGTCTTTCCAAATTTGAACTGAGTTAAATCATTGAAGTAGGAGTCAAAAAGTATTTGCCCATTCTGCTTTTGGGTCTCAGTTGAATATTTGTTTAAATAAATATTATATTAGGAAAAATTGTGGAACAGTTAAATTAGCCTTTTTCTGTTTTCTAATAAATATAGCTCATGCTAAATTCTTTATTTAAGCCACTTCTCATTAGAAGAAAATGTGTATTTTCTTCTGTAGGGTACTACCGAGAGGACTCTGTGGCTGAAACCCCTGGTGTTGAAACAGTAGAGTCTTAGTGCAGTTTCTTAATACCCTAAAAGCCCAGTGCACTGTTTTCAGCCTCAGCACTGGGAGAAGGTGGAGAACATCAACCCATGGAGCTTGATTTTCACCAGAGTAGCCAGTTGGTGAACTCCAGGCTCAGTGAGATCCCGTCTCAAAGGATGAAGTGGAGAGTGATCTTACCCAATGTTGATCACAGGCCTCCATGCAGAAGCACAAATGTTGATGCACAACCACATATCTTAACATCATATCCTGGTTTCCTTGGTACATTCAGTGTGTGGGTGTGCATGCATGCATGCGTGCATGCGTGCTTGTGTGCGTGTGTGTGTATATTCATTGTGTACATGTGTGTACTAACAGACAACAAATAAGTAAACAAACAATGCATACTATTATATGTTAGGCCATGCTCTGGATTTTCTTAGTCTGATCCTAGATAATAAACACATTAACTAGGTCCAAAAGAATTTGGGAGAATCCTCAAACAAGTAGTCAGGTTTTGTCAATTATAACAGGTAATGCTTGGAGCCGTATGGGACAAAAGAAAAAGAAAAACAAATACCAATGTCAGTTTCCCAAGATTTCATCCTGCAGTAAACTAATAACACTTACCAAAGAGGGAGAAAATTGAAATAAGGCTTCCTCTAAAGTTTCTATATTGTTGCTAGCCATAGATGTTATCTCAGTATTGCCGCAGCAATGCCAACAGACTTTCTGCCAGGGTGCAGTACTATGGGACTTGTTCCTGTATGTCTTCCTACAGAGTGCTCTTAGAAGGGCCTTTCAGTTTTCCGTGCCACACGCCCTCTGTGCAGGTGTATCATTGCTAGTTATTAAAAGGAGATGAAAGCCAGAGCCTGTCTACCAGCTGAGACAGCCTCGAGCCTTTTATTTCTCAGGTTAATAGTTCAAGTCTCCACTTGTGCAGTTAGCAGGAAATCTTAATGGCTACATCTTGACATTGTACTTTGGGTCCCCTAGACAAGGTCTGCGTGCAAGATGAAACAAGCCTTTGAGAGCTAAGTTCTCCCAGGCTGTCTGGATGGACACTGTACCACTCAATCAATTCTCAAAGTAACAAAATCCGCTGCAAGGTGACGTGCTTTTTGAACTGTGGTCATAGCTCTGCCTTTCTGTGCTCTCTTTTGAAAAGTTCCGCTTTGGCACTCCATCACTGCGGAGGAAGCTTTCCCGAGTAGATTTCAGGTCTTCTCAGGTGTTTCACTGCCTCGTACAGAGAACTGCTACCTCACACTGTCATCTGGAGTCAAGGAAGCCTAGTGTGAATTGCTCACCATTTCAGAATATACTTGCTAAGTTTTGATCAATAATATATAAAAAGTGCTGCCTTTAGTTAAGGGTGGTTTACATCTTTACCTGCTTGCTAAGAGAAATCCAGTGTTCTCTCTAAGGCATCCATGAATTCCTAAAGACTTAGGTATTTATTTATTGATTTTATTGAACTATACATTTTTTCTCTGCTCCCCTCCCTGCCTCTCCCCTCCCCTTCAGCCCTCTCCCATGATCCCCATGCTCCCAATTTACTCAGGATATCTTGTCTTTTACTACTTCCCATGTAGATTAGATCCATGTATGTCTCTCTTAAGGTCCTCATTGTAAAGACTTAGGTATTTCTTAGCCTTCCATAGAACAAAAATCCCAGCATCCTTGGAACATTCCTCTTATTTTTAACTTGTCCCTAGGATCCTAGAGTATTCCTTGTGTGGGCACAGTCTTTTATTTGAACACCTCCCCTTAAAATTCTCTGCAACAGGGTAGAGCATAGGCTTTACTCTAGTAAAATCTCTAGATTTTTGTGAACGGTGACCGTTGACAAGGTCATTTAGCATGGATGGTATCAACTGGGTGTTTCATCCAAGTTACAGAGTTCCCTGTTCTTAGAGGAGAATAGCAGATTGGTGTTTTGGGTTTCCACCTTTGGGACAAGGGACTTTCTTAGTTCTGCTCCATTTACAAATGGCACCCCAATATTGATGCACCTGTTTTAATATCTGTTTAGTGGCATGTAGATTTTCCTAAACAAAAAGTTGACATTTCCATCAGCAGTTTATAAGGGCTCTCTTTTGTCTGCATACAGTTTTGTTTTTGTTAGTTTTCTTATGGATTGCCCTTCTGATAATATAAATTTGATTTTCAGTATAGATTTAATTTTCATTCTTCTGTTGGCTATAGAAGTTAAACAAATTTTCATACTATTTTTAAGGAGAATATGTTTAACTATAAGTCATCATATTTAGTGAATTAAGCAAGTCACTGAAGAAGAAATAATTTTTTCTCCCATTCATGTATCCTATATTTTGCATAGTTACATAAAACCATGCATATATATGACATGAAGATATATGAGGAACTGTTTGGAAGAACAAAGGGAGGAAATAGGGGCGAGAAAAGGAGGGGGAAAGGTCAGGGGGTAATGTTTAATGTTCTCAAAGTACATTGTGTGTGT
>LOJH01051174.1:0-12556 GCA_001685095.1 Ellobius talpinus
ACAAGGAGAGCTGACTGAGAAGCCAAGGACAAGGGATCTGGGCTTTGATTCTAAAATCAAAAATTTTTGCATTAAGAAAACTGTCAACCAGTATAATTATATGGTCAAATTTTAAAATCTCTTAGTGGTACCTAGGCAGAACTTCAGTGTTTGGTAGTAGTTACAGAAGTAACGTCTGGTCCTTAAAACACTTAAGTAGTGATTTTAGAGCCTTTATAATCATATTTGGCCAGATAGACTGCATAGGGATGTACCACACAGAAGCATTTTAAAGAATTTCAGTTGCAGAAAATCTCTTTAAAGGTCAACCTCATTAAGGCAATGTTTTTGAACCAGTATAAAGTAGATACTATTATTGGAAATCCGTGCACCAGCACAGAATGGCATTTCACTTACAGTTTAAACTTTCCATGGTTAATTTGAAAAGCAAAAATGATCTTTTGGGGGGTTCCTGATCTCTGACTTAAATGGCATTTTAATCAATAATAATGATTTCTTTGCTATGATTAGGAGAACGTTTGTTCTCTAGAGTACATGACATGAACAATCCAGGAGTTTTATTTTAGATGCTATGAAGAAAGGAATTAATAATGCAAGTACCTTTCCACGGAGAAGAGAACATCAATTTTCAGGAAAGCGGTACTCTTACTTACTTTTTTTTTATTTTTTTTACTTTAACAGCTGAAAGTCCACACCTTTGAAAATGAATAAGTTTGCATCGACCTCATAGGAGTACTCATCCTAGAACTAAAATGAAGCTTGAGCTAAGACAGGTAGTCAGTGCTGGAACTCGGTTAATTTATCTAAAATCAAACTGTGGCCAACCTCATGCCCCTATTCTCCATGCAGTTTCACTGTAAAAGCTAGAAAGAAGAACAATTCTTGTTGCTCTCTCCCATCCATTATTCTTATCAAACACGTAGCTTAAAAATATCACCTTCATCCTCAGAGTACTCAGATCATAATAATTTGAAATCACCTGAAACGCTTCATAGAGAAGGTACTGGGCAATCAGTCAGGTTGTGTCCACTTCGTTGTGTCTCTGCTCAGCATATGAAGTTGAGATCTCACACGTTCCTAATAGTCCTGGTACTGTGGCAGGACATATAAGTCTCTACTTCCACTGACAAGTTATTATTAGAAGTTATAAAATATTTATATTTAGTCATTAAACACAACTTATCATGAAGAAATTAAAAAATCTTAAATGCCAAAACTATCATAAATACAGATAATATGAATGAGTCTTTAAATTTTTATTTAATGAAGAAATGAAAGATTGTATTCTTCGTATCCTGCAATACTAATTGAGTGACACCAGTTGAAACATTGATTAAATTAGTAAGTAAAAGATAAATGACTTTTCCAAAACACTTGTCCTATATTTAGATACAATTTAATATTTTATGTTAGGATCTAGGCCTCTTTTTTTCTCAAGTTCACAGTGCACTGACAAGAGTTGTATTGAACAATATGCCTTAAAAATTAAAGCTCATCTGGCAATATACATAGGATATTCTGTCTTGAAATGTTATTACTCACATATTCTACTATCTGGAAAGGTTTTATGAGATTGCATATTAATTTTTAAGTGATTTAACTAGTTGGTGATCGTGGACACTTTCTAGTCTTTAAATATATGGCAGACATTCCAGTGCAATAGAAATTACTACCTACAGACACTTTCTGTAGTATTTTTGTGGTCTTACTCACAGTATGTGTTACAGAAGGGAAGCAGCAAACAAATTTAAACCTTGCCAAAAGGTCATACAGTTTCTGTTTTCCTTGCTACATTACAGTCTAACTATTATTTCTCTTTTCATGTTTTTTTTGGTCATACCTATTTTTCTTCCTTTTCTTCTTTCCTTTATCCTTCTTTCCTTTCTCCCTTCCTTCCATTTTTTTGGTTCCCCTTTTTCTGAAACTGAAAGAGGTGACTCATTTTGAAGATTGAAAGGATATTACAGGAGCTCTATTCTCTCTGGGGCCTTTCAGTGCTCAATGGTATGATGGCCTCAGTGTCTATAGTGAAAAAAGGCCACCTAGTTATATCAGTTAAGTTGTATGCCCTATTTGGCACTTCCTAGAGATGCAGAAGGCAGGTGATTGCCTGAACATAAAGCCCCTGCCAATTTCTCAAAGACACGGGGCTGCCACAGAACTCAACTCGTCTTCCCAGGATCACACCATGTTCTGAACATCTCCAGACTCAAATGACTCCTCTTTTCTTTCTCCTTTATCGGTCTTCAATCACTGTTTTTATATCAGGAAGTGTCACCAGGTTTATGTGCCTGTCCACATTTCATAAAGTGAAAAGATACATGATAAAAAAATTTAAGAATAGCACCATAAATCATCCATGCCTCTGAATTGCTCGGAAATGTTAAATGCCTGAGTTTTGATCCAGATGTTCAGTTTATCCCTTTTACATGAGCTTGGCACACATCAGTTGAAAGAAAGATAAAAAATAAAAAAATGAATAGTTAGTTCTACAAAGCCACTGCTTTTGTCTTTCAACATAATATATGATGGGCTTTTCTTTGTCTCTTACTTTGCCACTTATTGAAGCATAGAAGTTTACTCCTACTTCATAGAAAAAATAATCACTTGCTACTACAAATGAATGGAAGAAATATAAGATAAATGCCACTCTTCTGTTATCCCATGACAGTTTTATGTTAATTGCTGAAAAAATGTGTAGCCTAGGACTGTGTTGTGGGCCTACTCCATTCACTTCAACACTTCAGTAATTTATTCATCAAGCAGAAAATAATTTACTTGTCTGTGTTTTCCCTATAACTGTTCAGATCAAGCTATACATTTGAAATAAGGATTTATTTCCTAAGATAAAACAAGATATTTTCTTATTTGATGCTCCTAGTAAGTATATAGTAATTTTGTGATTCTGGTGTCAAATTTTTAGTAAGAATTATTGGTATGTACAAAGTACAGACAGATTACTTTTTCTTGGAGACAGGTCCAATGTGAGAGTCAAGAAAAGTTTCAGAGAGGTAGTTATATTTGAAGTGGGCTTTGAAGTGCTTGTGTTTCATCCATCATTATCAGATATAAAAATGAAAAGTGTTTGGGATATATTAACTACAATCCAGCCTTGGAGATGCAGCTCCTTTGGTAGAGAGCTAGACTGGCATGCAAAGAACCGGGGTCAGCCTCCAACATTGTATAAAAACCCCACCTGGAGTGCAAGTCTGCAACCCCAGCACTGCATACTTGCAGGCAGAAGGATGGAAATGCATAATTCTGCTTCTGTAAGTGAGGGTTCAAGCCCACCTGGGCTGCATACCACCCAGTATACAGTTTGTCCCTCTCTATCAGCACTTTCTACTTCGAGTAGCCCCATTTCTCTCGTTTAAAGTTTAAACTATTTTGCACTTAGTTTACACTTTGGACTGAGACATTTACACCAAAAAGTGGTTAACATGTATTATGTTCTGTTATTTCCTATTTGTTGGGCCAAAATTATCTCAGGGCCTGTACTTCGTAGCCTATAGGACAGAAAAAAGACTGGTTCGAATTTGAGTGAGGATGAGACACCAAAAATTAGGAAGATGCCCCTCCAGCCAAAGGGTGGGTGTGGCTGCCTCTCATTGGCTGGAGGTACCCCCACATCACACCATGTTACCTAAGCTATATAAGCTGAAGCTCACAGAAATAAACTGAATTCCTGCTTGACTAGACTCCCTATGACGTCTGATTGTCTTGCTTTGTGTGGCTGCAGAACGGGCATCCTGCATCATGGGGCTGCGGAATGGGCAGATAGCACACACTCACCTTTCCCTGGGGAATAAGGAGACCTAGCATTGACAAGGGGAATATGGAGGCTCAAAAAGCCTGGCAACTGGAGACTCAAAGAAGTCAGCACCTATTGTGATACTGGATTTTTTTGTTATTTATTCTTCACAGTGTGGTCACCACACGTTGACTCATCATTCATCATTTCATAGGTCTGGCAACTCCCTAAGCATGAACTGAGTTAACACAAAGGAAATAAGTTATTATGTATTAATATGACTATATGGTGTGGCTAGTGTTTTTAGTGTAGCCACTTGATGACAAGAAGCATGTTCAAGAAATCGTAGTTTTGAATTTGCATGACATCAACAGTAGGGTTTCTTTACACAGACTATTAGTCATAGAATACTGCCTATACCTATAAGCCAGGCTTTATCTGCCCCCCCCACACATTGCTAAGTTACCAAGGGATGTTGCACTTCCATACACTGTGAAAGATTTTGTGTTAGGGGCGTAATACCTCACAAGAAAGGTCAAACAAGCTCCATTGTCTTTATACACTAACACTTTAATTTTAGATATGAGTTTTTCAAAACAAGAAGAAAAGTTTCCCTAGAGAAAGGTTCAATAAAACTGAAGCTGCCTGAAATATTTATGTTCTCATAAAATATTTTCTAGAGGCAAATAGAGCAAAATTAAAGTTTCATTTTCCTTAAGAATGGGCAGGCTGGGGATATAACTGGGTTTGTATACTGCTTGCTGAGCATCCATGAAGTCCTGGGTTCCATCCCAGCAGGGCAAAAATTAGGTGTATTGGTGTATTCCTGTAACCTCGGAACTTTGGAAGAGGAGGCAGGAAGGTCAAAAGTCCGAGGCCATCCTTGAATACAAAGAGGATTTTGAAGCCATCATGGGCTGCATGAGATTCAGTCTTAAAAATGAAAAGGAAAAGAAGGGAGGTGGTAAGGAAGCAAAAAAGGAAGGTATGACCAGAGAGATTGTTTTTCAGATAAGAGCCAGGACTGCTCTTGTAGAAAACCCAAGGTCTGTTCCCAGCACCATGTCAGCTGGCTCAACTATATCAGATGTCCTATAACCCCAGCACCATAGGATCCATGGACTTCTCTGGACTCTGGGGGCATTGCACTTATACAAATCCCCCTACTGGCACATAATTAAAATTAAAATTTCAAAAAATAAAGGATAGCTTCATAAATATATAAAACACATTCCTGTGTCACATCTTAGTTTTCCATATTATTTTTGTTGTTTTGTGGTTTTTAGAAGATAGTGATTAGACCTAATGTTTTGTACATTCTAAGAAAGGGATCTAACTTAGTCAGGGTTTCTAATGCTGTGAAATGACACCATGACCATGGCAGTTTTTATACAGAAAAGCATTTAACTGGGAATTGCTTGCAGTTTTTGTTCATTACCTTCATTATGGGGAGAATGGTGGTATTCAGGCAGACATGGTCATGGAGAGGCGCTTAGAGTTCTTTATCTACAATTGCAGGCAGCATCCAGAGACACCAAGCCAGGCTTGAGCATTTGAAACCTCAAAACCCACCAGCATTGACATACTTACTCCAACAAGGACATACCTATTCCAACAAGGCCCCAACTCATAATAATGCTACTCCCTATGAGCCTATTTGGGGCATTTAATTTCAAAACACCAGATGATCCATGATATACCCGTATGTATCTGCCTTTAATGCAATCTGTGACTACTGGGTATTTAGAATATAGGTAGCACAAAATCAGGATAGAATAATTTAGAGCTTATATTAAGTAGATATTGTGGTGTTAATTTTAGAGTAAATAGATAAACAGGTCCGCAGGCATGAATTCAATAAAATAGATTTATTTTTCCTTGTCCTTCTGTGTATTTAGCATATCATGCCCACTGGAGCCACCACAAGAGAATAAATTTTTTAATCAAAAATGTAAATCTCCCGTAGTTGGAAAGAGAGACTGTCTTCATACCTGAAGTTATTTGGGTGTCCAATAGATAAGGTTTCTACCTCAACAACATTGTTTCCCTGGATGACATCAGTCTCCAACATTGCATTCAATAGTAGAATAAAACAACCTGAAGAAACTTGTGAAAGGTTGTATGGGACATGCATGGATATGGCACACCTTTGGTGAAAGCACTCACAGTGGTTAAACTCAAGTCATAAGACTTTGTTGGGTATGTTTCAGAGGCTTAGTTCTGTGGTCTGGCTTAGTTTCCTCTAAAAGAGGATGATGGTTTTGGTTCCTCATGATGGGCAGATTGCAATGTCTCCTCTGTATACTACTTTTGCCCCTTTTATTGAACATGTTTAGAAGGCAAGTTGTATGTTAGACATTGTGACAGGTGCTGGGTTTATTATTGTCATGACCAAAGGGCCTTCACAAGATCCCTCATGTAGCTCATTGTGGTTGTCTTTAATAAGAAAGATAAGACTTCAGATTCAGCTGAAGCATACAGGAAACTTTAGGCTTCAGCCTCAGCCCTTCTGGCCTTTTCCATTTTTGAGAATAGAATCATTACAATTCTGGTAACAACATTACCCCCCGCCACCCACTAGATGTTGTGTGAGGAAAATGTGTGTTGTTAGTATTTTTAAACTAACATCTCTATATTTCGGCATAGCCTAGATATGTAATGTTTCAAGAGAAGGCACTCACCAATCAGATGATAAAAGCCCCTTTTTATTCATTTTTTCTAATTATAAGTTAACCAAACACCACAAGCTTGTATGTCTTGTACCTGCCATTCACTGTCTAGCATTTCATAGTCATGTATTGCTGAATCTTTCAAATGGAAACAAGCATTATTAAGTGAATAATTTCATAATACATGTTATGTGGCCCATGTATTATTTTTACTTTCACTTCCATTTTCTTTGTTTCGTTCATATCCTGCTTTTTCTTTTTCTTTTCTTTCCCTTCATATTAATTTATGATTTGCCTCCCCATTTGGTTACCAACATGAATACAGTTTTAAAGAACTATTCAACTCTGCTTTCCAGAGAGGGAAAATTCAGAAGATTAAAAATTCTAGGTTCTGTTCCAATTATTGTTTTTAATTATACCAATTATTTTTATTAATGTAGTTGACCTTAAATTCTAATCTAAAAGGAGATATCATAGATGATAGATAGATAGATGATAGACAGACAGACAGACAGACAGATAGATAGATAGATGATAGATAGATAATAGATAGATAGATGATATGACATCACAGTTATCATAAAGATCTTTTAATTAATTGTTTTGCCATGAATATTACTAAGAAGGCAGAGGTGGATATTGATGCATAATGGTGGATATCATTTGTTTCTACATTATTCTAGAAATCTGACTGTAGGAATTTGAGTCTTGTCTCTGCTGTGTGACTGGAGAGTACTATGTAGCCTCTTCAAATGAAAGTTTTCTCATTTGCCTTAAATATTGTGGGCCAAGCATGTTGCTTGGTAGTAGAGTTCTTCCCTATCACATTTACTGTTCTTTGTTCAATGCTCTCTACCAAACACAGTCAACATCTTGAGACTCAAGTGAGCACTTACTTTCATAATTTATGTCTTCTACTATATTTTACCTAAGAGAACTTTTCCCCCTTTTTGTTTATTCTTTTCTCCTATAATAGATTCTGACCTCCTCTCATCCCAGTACCTCCCCCACACCTCCACTATCCTCCAGATCCACTCCTCCTCCTTTCCCCTTCAGAAAAAGGTAGCCCCCCAACAGGGATAACAACCAAACATGGAAACCAAGCGCTACTGGTAGGAGAAAAAAAGAGGGAATGAAATGATTTCTAATGATACTCTGCTATACTCATATATTAGAGCATAGCATAATTGTCATCAAAGAGTCTTCACCCAGCAACTGATAGAAGCAGATGCAGAAACGCTCAGACAAACATTAGATGGAGCTCTGTAATCCTGTGGAAGAGGGAGAGGAAGGGTTATAGGTATAGAGGGTCCTGCAGCCATTCAGTCCCAAGTAGAAACAGATAGGCTTTTATAAATTATAAATTGTTTAGTCTATTGTCTCAGGCATATTATTAACTAGCTATTACAACTTAGGTTAACCCATAATTCTTTTCTGTGTTTAGCTACGTGGCTTAGTGCATTTTCTCAGTAAGGCTTACCTTCCTTCCTTTGCTTCTAGCTAGTGACCAACTCTCTGCCTTTCATCTTCCCAGAATTCTCCTAGTTTGGTTGTCCCACCTATACTTCCTTCTTGGCTACAGGCCATTCAGAGTTTTATTAAACCAATAGGAGTAACAAATCTTTACAGTGAACAAGAGCTTTAACACACAGCATGTATGAGCCAGAGGGCTCAAGGACACCACAAGAACATGGACAATGTAATCAATTAACCAGGGCTCATAGGGGTTCACAGAGACTGAACTGACAATTAGAGAGCCTGTACAGGTCTGAACTAGGCCCTCTACATATATGTGATGGCTGTGTAGCTTGGTGTTCTTGTGGGATTCCCAACAGTGAGAGAGGGCATTGTCTCTGACTCCTGCCTGTCAAAGAAATCTAAGGTGTGAAATGAAAATGACATTTTCTTTCTACAGTAACTTGAGTTTTTGGTAAAGTTAGGGAAAATGGCATGAGCTTTTTTTTTATTCTTTAAGGTAACCTTTTTTTTCATGTAAAATGTAGGTATTGCCAGTGTATCTCAATCTCCAGTTTTCTAGTGGTGACTTTAAAGTTTGTGTCTGTGTTTGGTCAATCAAAGCATCTGTTTTTCTCTTTCAGGTCTTTAAGTCATTTGGATAAAATATTAAAGAGGACTGAGATCAGATCTTGTAGATTAGAAGCAGGAAATAGATGAAGAAAAATTAAATGAGTCTATTTTACATTTAGATAGCTCTGTGGAGCAGGTGAGATTTGACATTAATTTGAATAGTAATGGAACCGACCACTCTTATAGCACCTTATGCTTTCCGGATTTTAACTGGCTTATTTAACCATTACTTCTGTGGTCAAGTAATACTGTGATAGAGGACATTTAATGAATGGTCTTTTCTCACAGCTCATTACTACATTGATGATTGCCAAAACAAGGCTTGGACATGCTAGACACGCATTCTTGTGTTGTTGCTTCCTATTAGTATCCCATCATTTGAGGCAAATAGGCTTTCTTTCCCAGAGTATAGCAGCAGCCTCATCTGGGAATGAGATGTCTTAGAGGGAAGGGGAGTCATAGGATTTCCCTGTAGTGTCACAGAATGCTTTTTTTTTTCCGGGGGGGGTGTCGAGGCAGGGTTTCGCTGTAGCTTTGGTGCCTGTCCTGGAAGTAGTTCTTGGCCTCAAACTGAGAGATCCACCTACCTTTGCCTCCCAAGTGCTGGGAATAAAGACTTGTGCCACCACCGCCCAGCTTTTGTGTGTCTGGATTCATAGGTTTATAATCAACTGGCTTCATAAATATTATCCTAGTGTGATTTATTTTGGTGTGAAAAAAGGGAGATGAGGGAGAAGGGAGTTATTTCATCTTCAGTCTTAGAATACACCCTGAAAGGAAGTCTGACATTAACTCCAAGTAGGAACCTGTAGCAGGAACTGAGACAAAGGCCATGGAGGAAGACTGCTTACTGGCTTGCTCACTTTGCATTATGTTACAACACAAAATGGCCTGTCCATGCTTGGCACTGCCCACAGTGTGCTGAGATCTCTCATATCATTCAATAATCAAGAAAATGTTACCATAAACTTGTTCACACACCAATATGATGGGAATATTTTTCTCAACTTAGATTCCCCTTTTCCAGATGACCCAAGGTTGTATCAACTTGACAAAAATGCAAGTTTTACCCTATGAACTATGGGATATTCTATTGGTCAACGCAATTATTTAACTACTTTCTGAACTTGTTCTCACTTTTATAGAAAGAGATGGGTCTCTGTCTTTGTTTTGTCATAATTGTGTCCCATTCTATCCCATTAGTGTAAAGAACTGCATTCTGGGAATAATACAATTAAGTTTGACTCTTTTGAATATCTTACTTAGTTTTTTTATTACTTGACCAAACTACTTGAGTAGAATCATAATTTGAATTCTTTGAACCATACTTCCCTCTATAACACAGCATTAATAAATCTGAAATTACAAGGTTAATTTCAAAAACATTCAACATACATAAAATATGTAAACTTCTTAGGAGACTTTGTCATGTGGAAGGTAACTTAATGACTTCTTTCCAAGCCCATAGGTTAAGGCTTAAAATTTGAATATGGATTTTTCTTCAGGTTAAAATATGAATATCTGTAGGTGGCTTAAAAATTATTTCTATTTTTTTACTTTGTTACTCTTTTGATTATACAGAAAAACATACATTCTTTATAAAATACTGCATGATTTGAAAAGTATGTCTAGATCTTCGAGCATACTCAAATATATCAAATACCTCAGTATTTTTTTGTTAAAGCTTTGAAATGTCTCTTTGAAGAGGACATATTAAAAGATCAAATTATCTTACTAAAGCTGAGCACAAAAATGTAACAATATAATTGAAAAGCAAAAGAACATTTTCAACCAATGTAACACATTTAAGGGCACAGCTCATTTTACTTACACAAACAATATAACTTTGATTTTTTTATGGACATAAGATGCTCGTTCTGTGGTATAAGCTAGAGGTATGTTTAACTTGAAGTATTCAAAAACTGTATATATATTTTAAGGCCACCAAAGTATTTCTGACAGTATTGCAACCTTAAATTTTTGTCATATAGATATGTTTTTTCTGAATTGAGATCGCTCAGTGCAGGCATTTCTCAGTCTAAACCTATAATCAGTAAAACAGAAGCACTTCCTAAGAACTGCTCCCCGGTCTCGAAAGGCTTATCTTCCACTTCTGTTCTCCTCCTTTGCCTGATTGGCTGTTTGAATCTGACTTCCTGATGGATTAGGAGTGAAAATGACAAATGCTCCCCTCTTCTTTCGGATTAGGCATATCTAGAGCACGTATTAGGAAACATCAATTGCTGTGAGTTAAATTTGGATATAAAGCGCAGAGAGAATTTACAGAGCTGAAAGCTGCCAGGCGAAAATTAAGATGAGCAGCCCCATTGTGCACTAGAACTTTAAATATGTTGCATTAATTTTGAAAACTCAGAGTTTCTAAAGCAGGTGGCATGTCCTAGGTTTTTGTCAGCATACATCAAGCTGCTGTTCGTTTGCTTGTTTGTTTTTTTTTCAGAATAATGACAGTCTTATTCAATTACCTAACCACCATCTGAGTCCTCTTTGCAACACCATTTGTCTTATATTTGCAAAACTGCTGTTGAAATAGCTGAGATAAGGCCTCTGCTGGGAAGTCAGTAAGTCTGTCCCATCACCTCATTGAGGCAGGACCAATTGCCCCCCTCTTGCCTATGCTGGGTGCTGAGTAAGGTATCTTTCCATAGAGAATGGGCTTCACAAAGATAGTTCATGTATTAGGGTTAGATCCTATCTAAGGAGTGGATGGGAGTAGAGTGAGGGGAGGTGGGGGAATCAGGAGGAGAGGAGGGGGTGGGATTGGTATGTAAAAGTAAATACAATTTTAAAAAGGAAATAGCGAGGTGCTATATCATCATTTGCAGTGATGATAACATTGATGAATCTGGGGGCAAGGGAAGAATGCAAGATGTCTCTTCTATTCATACTATTATATCCCATTTGAGTCTACTCATAACCCTTTAGATTAAATTTCATTTATTTTCCTATTTCACAGCAAACAACAGTGAATTAGTGAAGGGATTAGGTAAATCATCTCATGTCACACAAAACACATGCACAGGTATAGAAAGATCTTTATCTTGTCTCTGGAAAGTCTTGTCACTAACCCATAGATTTAAAATGAATGCACTGTATGAATGTGTTCCCCTCCAGCCCCATCCATCCCTCTCTGACTTGATCCTCTCTTCTCAGCTTTGATATTAGTGACTCATATAACAACCTAATAATTTAAACTATATCCAGGCCTCTAATATGGCCTTAAATCTGCTTATTTCTAAAAAGTTGCTCATCATAACAAAATGGATAGAATATTATATCTTCTATAAAATGTTGTTGAGTGTATACAATGAATGGACATGAGCCTATTGAATGAACTCTGCCACATTATGAAGTCCAAATAAACACTGATTCATGTTACAATTAACCTTATTGTAGATTAGAATATGAACAATAAAAATATAAAAATAGACCCTTATTTATTTACTGGTGTGTTTTAATGCTATTGATACTAAGTCAGTACAGAGAAGACATGGGATTGACACTCAAGAAAATTGCCCTTGTACAGAATCTTGCTTCTCTGGGCCCTTATAATCATATAATTACGAAGCACACATAAATCCATCTATTAGATTAATTTGGGGGGCTGAACCTAATCACGTTATCTTATGCTGAGATTTAATACCAGAAAATTCTAGGAACAGACAAATTTATTATGCCTATTTTAATGACTTTCTAAAATCATAGATGAAGAAATCAGACGTTTGTCAAAAAGCCTTCAACCATGATTAACTGAAAATTCCTAGCTAAGTAGGAGGGAAAGTGACTCCCTTTTGTACACTTGGGTTTTAGCTGGTAGACCCTAGTAGGACATTTTCTATGGTCTAAAGCTAGAATTTCAATCTGTTGATGTATGGAGACTCATATTTGTATATATGTATGAATGTAAGCAGGTATGTATGTAGATGCACAGATAATCTGAGTCTGTTCCTGAGTTCTAAACTCATAAATACCACCGGTGCATTAATTCCAGGGAATGACCTGCTTTCTCTCTCTCCTCTCTCTCCCTCTC
>LOJH01051175.1:0-12556 GCA_001685095.1 Ellobius talpinus
GAGGAGGTGGAAAATTTTTTAATAACAGTAAAAAAAGTGTCTGAAATAAAAAAAAATAAAAGGCAACACCTTAAAAAAATAAATGATTGCCTTTATACATTACCCTAGAAGGGAATGTTCACAACAAGTTAGTGCTACACTTCAACAAAAAGACAAATCACTTCGTCAAAAACCTAATTTTCCTCCAGAGCAAAGGGCAGGAATGCCTAAGTTCTTTCATAAAGAATATGGATTCATGGGCTGGAGAGATACCTTAGAGGTTAAGAGCATTGGCTTTTTCTTCCAGAAGAAAGGAGTTCAAGTCCCAGTACCTACATGGCAGTTCACAACCTTCTGTAAATCCAATCCAAGTATATCTGACAACACCAATTCCATAGGCAATCAATGTGTACAAAAGTTTAGATACTATTCGTAAGGCCTTCAAATGTGCAACATGTTTACCATGATTGGAAAGAAGCAAACAATTTTTTATCAAAGGGAATATTTTTAGATATCTTTGTATTCCTTGAAAAAGATTTCTATGAAGAAACAAGTATGGTAGAGTCCACACAGTTCAGAAGTTATATCAAACGATCGTTTACAGGATGTCTCATGTTTTTTATTCTAATGTTTGATTCTGAAAACTGATGTATGACTTTTGGAGACTCTGTTCTGTCGATTTATACTGTTTATTTCATTTGTATACATAAAGCACAGAATGACTTTTCCATGCTTATGTTTCTACAGTTTGTTATAAATGAAAAATAGTTTTGTTTGTATGCACAGAATAAAGGAGGCAAGACGGATGCAAATCATGTTTGTATAAGGTATTACAGCATCTCTCCAGTCAACTGCAAAATTAAACTCACCGATGCGCTGACCAAATCAAAACAATGTGCTTTATTTTTCTCAAGAAAATCTCCAGCCCAAATAGCAATTTGGCTTCCTATTCCTTTGCTTAGAAAGTACATTTTCATTTACCACAAGTGTCTAACTTAATCAAAGATACAAACATAGGAAGGGTGTCTGGTTCTTGTTTCATTGTGTTTCAGAATGTAAATGAGAAGCAGTGAGAACGTACCTTCTGAAGGCATCTATTGTATATATTCCCAGCAGTGTTTATGAATTTCAAACATTTTAGCTGACTATAGCCAGGATAAAAGAAATTTTTATTATTTAAAGATGAAAAATGTCTGGAGAATTTTTTAAAAAAACATTCATTCTTTAAAGGTATGAAGTTGCATAGGTCAGGAGTCTATAGAGTAGAAAATATAAGAATGTATGGAGTAACAAAAATCTCCTATTCCTATGCTTAAAAATAAATCACCCTTAAATTTATACAAATCACAATCATTACTAAGTGACCACCTAAGAAGGAACAGATAAAATACTACGTGGTAATATTCATGTATCTTTCTGACTGGAGATAAGTTTGAAGTTCATACGGTTAAAGCTGTTACCACAATACAGCTTGTCTAAGAAAGAGTTAATATGACAATATCAGCAAAGGTTTAAGGTGTTCCTTAAGCTGCCACTTCATGCATGTTCTCTTTATCATGTATGATTAAACATAGCTTTGACAAAAACTCTTACACCAACATGTACATGAAAAAATGTAAACTGTGGGATCACTAGTCTTATCAGCCAGAGATGTCACAATCGTATTTTCACACTGTTAAGATACTCTAGAGTCTGTCATCATTCACCAGGTTGGCAAATATTGAAGGTTGGTGATGTTCTTTTTTGGAGAGTTGTTAAGAAAATGGCATCCCTAGCTTAGACATACATAGCACATCTGTCTCATGCGCTCTCCTCCGAAGGCTTAGGACTCATGGAGAGAAAAGGTTTTCAGAGTCAGAGGCAGTGGACAACTACAACAAAGTCGTGTGTTTTAGATACAACAAGCCAGTACTTATGCCGTGTACAAGACCTGTGAAAACTCAACCCAGACGAAATCCCAGCATACAGGGAGGAGAGAACCATGATCATCCCTACCTAACTGAGAAGTTATTGGTAACTGAGAGCTGATGGAAGAGGCATATTGAGTTTTCTTTAAGGGTATGGCCGCTTGTTGGTTGATGATGCTCACCAGGGGGTAGCCACACATACTCAACGAATATATGGGCAGCACAAACTGGACTGAGTAGGTTTAAGAAAAAAAAAAGGACACAAATTTGGTTGTTTAGGGAGGAGTGAGGGAAGATAAGATCAAACTACAATTTAGAAAATTCTCAAAGAATAAATAAAAGCATTTAAAAAGAAACGGACCATCTTAAACGCTGCTGAATTATACACAACATGACCTGCCTACTATAGAATATTTTTCTGATAAATATCAGACCCTCACATGCATTTCCCCTTTTCAGCTACATTCTAAAACTGATCTTAGAAATACAGTGTTAACATAGAATAAAGTGCACAACCTAAAGCTCTGTAAGCATGCTAGATATTGAGATAATTCATCTAGCTAGCAGCAGAGAAATGCCTGAAGTAGTTATGGTGTCCTCCGCAGCGCACCACAGAACTGAAAAATGAAACAAGGCAGGCTTCTGACCAGCGGCGTGGAAATGATCCTCATTGTGTGGTCTTCAGTGAAAAATCAAGGTACGAAAACCTACCTCTCTTACGGAATTTTGGTAGAGTGGGAATTTGGTTCCTTATACATGTGAACATATTTTATTCGAGAAACACCATTGACTTTTAAAATAAACAGGAAGAAGGCTGCTCCTGCAGACAAGGACAGACAGACACATATGTGAGTGAGTTGAGGGTGATGACATTGCATTCTGAGTGCACCCTGTCTTAGAGTTTTCATGCTGATTGTATATTGCTTGTATCCAAAAGCAAAGTTAGAGTTTTTTAATTCAGTCCTTAGAAATCATAAATAAAGCCTGCTGAACCTAGTCACATGTTAACCGAATAGCAGGGGAGTCTTAATTCTGGTGATTTTTATGTAAATCTTTCTGAATGTCTACCCTAACTGGGGGATATTCAAATCACAAAACAAACAAATCATCTACAATTGCCTTAAGTGTCCCTGCTCTGTGAGTTTCCTAAAGTGCATAAGCAACCACACTGAAGCTGTCAGGGACACAGTCCTCATCATGATTGAAGAGAGCCTTGAAACGTGGCCATAGAAATAAAATGTTACAATGCTTATTTTAATTTGAAAAGATTAATATAAGATTATGTTGTGTATATGTGATTATGGTTCTTATTTTTACATGATATTGCTAACATATCTATATGTATGGATATGTTGCAGTAATTATAAAAGGAAAACTTAGTTAGCTTTACGTACTTATCAAATTTCTTTCTCAGAAAGAGGAAAAGTATTCAGCAGGGATGTCTGTCACCATGGGTCTTCATAATCCCCTTATGTTTAACATTTTATAAACTGGAGGTGTTTCTTACACACCATTTCACATAAATGAAGCCATGATTTCTGACAAAACAGGTGACTCTTGGGTTCAGATAACAAGTGTATATTATGAAATAAGATGCCTTGTGCCAGATGAAATTGGAAAGCTTATCAAGCCCTCCTCATGTCATATCAACAGAAGAATGTCTGAATATAAATCCATGAAATGACTGTGAATATTCAGTAAAATTGCATTTCAAAAGCAAAATAGATTCATAAACTATCTTGTATAAAACCAATTCTTTGTTCTGAAAGTTAACGCATGAACCAAAAAGGATACAACGCTTTTGTTCCACTTTTTTAGAAATTAACTAATGATAAATTCTCTATCTGGTATATGCATGCTAAACAACAAACTCAGAAAATCATTTTGCACACTCAAATATAGAGTGAATTAGGAAATATTTGCTGCTAGGTGCTGCAATCTTTACACAGATAGTAAATGGATGCATTAACAAAGTAGGGATCCTCTAGATACCTGCCATGGTACCATGCTATATGAGTTGGTAGCACCGAATTGCCAGCATTTTTGTATTTCCTGAATGTGCTGGCTAGTTTTGCATCAACTTAAGGCAAACTAGAGTCTTTGAGGAGGGAAACTTCAATTGAGAAAATGTGCCACCAGATTGGACTGTGGCAAAGCCTGCCATGCATTTTTTAAGTTCTTGATAGCTATGGAAAGGCCAAGTCCTGGGCAGGTGGTTCTGGGTACTATAAAGACCTGGCTGAAGAATACGGAAGAACAAGCTAATAAGTATCATCTTTCCATGGCCTCTGTTTCAGTTTCTGCCGCCAGTTTTCTGCCCTGCCTGAGTTCCTGCTTCAACTTTCCTTAGTGATGATTGGTTACCTGAAGTGTTAAGTTGAAATCAATGCATTCCTCCCCAAGCTGCTTTTGGTCACAGTACTTTGTTGCATCCATAGAAACCCCAACTAAGATACGATTCCTCAAAATTCAATTTGAACTCAGTCAGTTCACTTAATACAATTATAACTTTGCTGAAATAGCGTGTGATAACTAAGTCAACGAAATGTAAACATGAACAGGTCTTTCTTCAACTGAATCATGGAAAATATCTTAACAGATAAATGGCTGAAAGGACTTAAAATTTTTTTAAAGTGTTATTTGTAATTAAATATAAATGCATTATATACATATAAAAGGTCATAATAAATAAAGCATTATTGTGGCCTTGTTTTGACTCTTCTTTGCAACTGTCGGCAAAAGTACAGCTTATGAAATGCATCAAAGAGTTATTGTAAATTTTTCTATATACAATGTGGAAATTGATTAAAACAAAATGTTATAGCTACAGTTTAAATAACCATAAGTGAAATATGAAATTTTGAATTTGCCTTGAAGTATTTTAAGCACAAAAGCTTAATGTTTTATATAAATGAAATAAAAGTGGTAAAGTTCTGATTATCCCAAATCTGGGGAGTTAACTAGAGTTTTTAATAAAGGACCCCCTCACCTCTACCTATATTTGAATCTCCCATAAAATTATGAGAAGAATAGCATAGATGATTAACAAGTCTTTTGATACAATGTCTCAATTTAAGTGAGATCAAATTAACACACAAGAAGTTTTTTCTTCCATCTGCCAGAGGAGGAAGTGACCTCAAGTACTGGAGAGCAAGAACATGAGAGTTGTCCACTAGTAAAAATAATATCAATGACATAGGATTAAAAAAAATTAGCACAGGCCCTGGATACCAATCCTAAATCTAAAAGGAAAATACATGTAATTGAACTATAAATTAAAAAGCTACACAACCTACGACAGGCAGGCAATCTAAAGTTGTATCTGTAATGATATAATGTCCTTAGAATATTCCAGGAAAAATAGACTCTTTCCATTTCATGGAGATTTCCCTATCAGGGTAGTTACGTGAATCCTCTACTGGATAAATATTAACAAACTATTTGGAACTTACGAAAAGTTTCAACAGAGCATGAGTTTTTATCTGGGTGCAAACGAAGAAGATAATTTGGCGGAAGATGGAATTGAATTCTTTCTGTCTGCTCCCCATGCATTATTCTTCTCTTTGCGGAGACACGTATATTATCCACTCATCCTCTCCCAGCATACATTTCCCCACCAACAAGACAACAGATTGAAACCGTACGGTCCCTTAATGGTCTATGGCTGACATTCTATGATCTTATGATTTGAGTTTATTTTCTTTTCTCTTTAAAATAACCTAATCATTTGCATTATTTCAGACTAAAGTATATCAAAGGTTACTCTTTCTTTATCTCTAAATGTGCTTTCTCTTTCTTCCAATTCACCTCACTCCACTCCAATCAGAAACACACACACACACACAACACGCACACACACACACATTCTGAAAACCTGTAAGAGTACAAAGACAGAAGTCTAGGAAGTAATTCATAATCATACAAGCCCCCCGTCACTTTAGAAAGAAAGAGAATTTATAATAAACAATGAACTTCTTAAAATTCTCCAAGCAGTGGTCTTTAGCACTCAAGGTCAGTTCCCTAGAGAGTCTCTGAGGATTTTGAGGGTCTGGCTAACATTTGCCCCCTGTGTTGTCTCTTCACAGAGTTGATTCTGCTCTCCTCCTGCATTCTGTAAAGGTCATCCTCTCATACTCCAGAGATTTTACATATATTTATATGTAAGGAACAAAAGATGAACTGCAGAAAAAAGGACTTCGGTGTGGCAGCTGAAATGAAAACCAATGCCTTCTGTAGGTAGATGCTAACTGTGGGGACCATATGGAAGGGAGATTGGGCAGATACTTATCATGAGATACAGAAACATCCTCTGTTTAAATTTAATCAGTAATTGGCACTAGATTTAATCTCTAAAGTCCTGTGTTCTACTATAGCTTTATCCTGTGTTAGGTTGCTGACTATGCTAATACCTGGTTCACATTTAAGGGTGCAGAATGACAGTAACAGTTTACAATCCCTTTATTAGTCTGCCAAGGATAAGGCGTGAGGCCCGTGACCGTCCATGCCTTCATTGGAGTTCCATTAATCAGGCTGACAAACATGTCCCAGCTAGATGCATGGAGCAATTGTAAGCTATTTGTTCTTCTCAATGTTTTTAATTCACTCACTTCTTTTGATGGCCGTACTCAGTGTGGCAGGTCCAAGTATCCATATGCAGGACTGACGGAGATGTTGAGAGCACTGTGGAGCCAAAAGCTGTTATCACGCCTCAGGTCACCGAATGTGCACAGCTCCGTGAGTGAAGACATCTTACAGATAACAGTAGTAAGAGGAAAGATGATGAATTATCCTTGTATTTGTTTTTTTTCCTTTCTGTTTTTTGTTTTTTATTTGAGACACTGTCATGTATCTCAGGCTGGTCTAAAGCTCCCTATAAAGCTAAGGATGACTCTGTTTGCCCTACTTCTTGCCAGAGTTATAGGTGTGCATCATCATACCGTACAATTCAATTATAAATGTCTTTAATGATGGTGTATTCCAAATACATTTGAATGTCATAAAATACATTTAAAATGACAATGGGAGCTTGTTTTAAGTGTATATTATGAATCAAACACACATTGACTATAAGCCTCTACTATTGTTTCTGCAATAATTAAGAGGAAGTGAAATATTTGTTTCAATTTAAAAAATCAGTATTGATAAAAATATTGCTTTTTCTTTATGAAAATTAAACATATAAATTTGCCTTTTTCCAATTTTGTAGATTAAATCTGTGCTTGAAAACCTTTATTCGTCCCCAAAGAGACTATGAAAGTCATTCTCTTGTCTATGTTAAAGCCCTCTAGTCATTTAAGGCAAAATTCACACCTCTGTTTAACCAGTAGGTAGAATGGAAGTCTATCAAAAGACACATTTCTAAAGGCAACTCTGATTTTCTGACCCAGCACTAGACAAACCACAATTTCAGTAAAATAAATTCTAATGCAAGCACCATATCCTCTCTTTCTGTCTCCATCTGGATGCATCAGGATTTATAGCTGGAATGTTTGTAAAGATAAAGGCTCAGAGGGCAGTGAGTGCCATTACTCTCCAAAGTACATTTGATAGGTGCTGCTCATGTCTGCTCGGATAGTTTCCCCAGTACTGTGTATGAAGAAAGCCGGCTTTAATCTGCAAAGATGAATCTCAGCCCCCAAACCCCCACTGGTTTTAATGGGGGTGACATAACTACATGTCACCACAGACTTTGGAAAGGGACCCCTGAGTGTCCAATTATTTTAAGTGCTTTTCCTATTCCCTGTCAGTCAACTGATCGCGGTGGATTTATGTGGCAGTAACACTCCTCTGACACGAACTTCCGGAGGAATCATTCCATAATTCAACCTCAGTTAATGTGGCCTTAAAAGTTAAGTGTTTCCTCAAGTTTTAAATAGATAACAGCACTTTCTACAAACTGCATTTTTGGCTATAAGTTTATTACTTAGGATTTAAAAAAATACTGGCAAAGAAGTCTTTTCCTTTTCTAGTAAAATGAAAAAGAAGAGAAAAAGGCAGTGAGGGGAGAGGAGGTTAAGAGAAACATCCTGTCCAGAGTCCCAGAAGAATATCTTGAATATGGAACTGGAGAAGTGATCATTTTCCAATATTGTCTAAATAAACCAGGAATCGTCAATGCAATATTCATCAACTTCAGAAGGGAGTATTAGAGATTTTGTGTTCTCTGTAAACATTCTGCCTTCAGCCTCAAAGCACTTTTCTATAATTCTTTTGTGCTCCAAATTCTCAAGACTATAACCAGTCCTAATTTCCTAAGTATTATATATGAACTTGACACAGTTCCCTAAGTTTCCTCTGGGTACCTGGGTGTATCTGCAATTCCAATCGAATCGCCTGTTTCCAAATGACTGCATCTTTTGTCATATAATCATGAAGATACTCACACATGGTAGAGGGTCTACTTAGAATGTGAAAAATAGGAACCGTTGTTTTCTTGTTCTTTCCAACACTCAGGATTGGTGAGCAGTATAGACATAATGATGAGACACAGGCTGGGTATTCACGTAACACAGTGCAAAGCTGACATATTCCTGCCTGGATGAATTGGGTCATCACTGCACCAGCGTGCACAAACACCTCTGTATGCCAAGGTCTGCAGCTAATACTACTCCTTGACACACTAGTCAAAGAAGAAGATGCTATTCCTACATCGGTCTTCCTCACCCTTCCAATTAGTTTTATAAGCTATGAAAATAATTAAAATGGCATTAGCCACCAAGTTTTGCTAGAAAATAATGAGATTGCTATTTGTTTTATTTCTCAGGACAAAGAAAAATGACAAGTATATAATAAAAGTGACTGTGTCCGTAACCATGAGCTGATATTATATTTTCATGCAGGTGTAACTCTGAAGCAACTTGGGGAATTCCAATCTTTTTAAAAAATGTTTGGAAATATTTTTCTCCTCTAAATTATGAATATTATAGACAATCCAGGAAGTCAAATAGACTATATTTCTGTTTTTAAGTGAAAAGGTAAAACAGAAATTGCAATCAGATGAGCCATTTGATTACTTTTTAAAGGTAATAGCTTCAACATGATCCAAAATTCAGTATTTTAAAATGAAACATCCACCTACACCCTTGGCAAATTGCCCAAGTCTAGACTAGCACAATGACAAACTTAGGAGACAGGAAAATACAATTTGGGAATGATAAAGATCAGAAACTACTTAAAAAGACTATCCAATTATATTTGAACCATCATTTAGTTCATTAATATTAGAATTCAAATAAGAATTAACAAAATGTATTGGGAAACATACTTAGAGCTCAACAAATTGAATTTTCCTCAAAACATTCAAAGACAGAATGGCTGATGTGCTAAGAATTGAGTATGAACTGTGTCCCAGCAACTATATGTAGATGACACAAATTAGCTGCCTTTTTTGCAAGTAGATACTTGCTGATCTTTTTGCTTTTCTTTCGTATATTGATTTATTCTTTACGAAGGAAGCACAGACGTGGAGGTGGAGGGGGATCGAGACACTTGTCTGAGCTGCTGTTTCTGATGAAGGAGCTGCTGAACACACACGCCATGTCAGCCGGGTTTCTTCTTTCCCCTCCGGCAGTAGTTTGCTGTTGACACTGTGATCTTCAGCAGTACCATTTGAGTTCTCTTGTCTGATAGAAAACCACATCTCTATAAGAAGCTTGGTTTTCTGTCTGTTTTTATTCTAAGCATTAATTTGCTATTTATTTTTTCATATTTGTCTGTACAATAAAAATGACAGAAAAATTATGAAATAATCACTTGGCACTTGTATTTCTCCTGAAAGGTCATTTTTATACACCTGCAAACTATATTATGATCTTGAACATATAAACTACTACAGAACACAGGAATCAGTAAGTTCAGATAAAAGTGGGAGGAAAATGAAAACAGCCAGGAGATCTCAAAAAGGAAGAGGTACAAAGACACAAACACACACACACTTTCTAAAAGCGGCAGAGGAGATCTTCAGTGCCCTGCAGTCGGGAATGATTCTGCACACTAAACAGCATTTCTCTCCAAGTCAATAAAAGCTAACTTCCCACCAAAGGAACAACTGGGGATGGTCTTGGTTACATACACTGAATAACTTGCTAAGTCAAATTAAAAATAATACAGTTTCTATTATATCTGTTAAACATTATGGTCAATAACAGGAGAGGAGAGAGAAGCATAGAGTCAGAAAATTTAACATTCACAAGGAAACGTGAACCAGGGATTTTGTAGACAGCAAAACTAACTTCCAAGAATAGAAGCCAAGAATATTTTCACTGTCCAAGAAGAATCCAGACATCATGTTTTCACTGGAATCAACTGGAAGTCAAGATTTGGCAAGCTCTAAACAGGAACCCAGTAATGTTGGCTATGGCCTGCTCATCAATGTTAATCTCAAAAATGGGAAGTGCACATAAAAGCTGCCTCTCCTGAAGTGGGGGAAACAAACAAATCAAAACAAACCACCATTAATGGAGGGATTTAAGGAATTTGGTCCCATAAGTCAAACTTGAATCTTAGCAAGTATGTAGATTCCACAAGAATTCATAAGAACAGCCTAGAACAGAGAAGAACATCAAGTTATTCCACATGGTGGATTCCAGCAGTATAAACCAGATGGCTATGTGTGCAAAAAGGGAAGCAATAGTTCCATCAATTAAAAGTAAGTATGAAATAAAATTACATAAAAAGTGATTTTGAATGTATAATAACAATCGCAATGAAATGACTTTATTACACATGAACGAAAAACTACAGTTCAGCAAATGCCATATACAAGGAGAAATTGGAACATTAAAGAGGTAGTTGATATTCGGCAACTATAAAAATTTGTGATTCATTTGTTGGAACAATAACTTAGCCATAGCCATTACAGTAAACTATTTGTGGAGCAAACAAACATATTTTCAAATGTATGGGCTTTTCTTCTCACTACCTACTCAGAAATAAATGTAGAATGAGAAGAGGGGGACAGGCACTGGGATGATAGCCTGTTTGGATAGATGCTGATATCCAAGCACTGATTACTGGCATCATTAAATACTTAATATGAAATATAGAAAAAAAATTTGACCAAAGGCAGAGAAAAAATTACCTGCTGATCATGTTAAAATTGCAAAAAATAGATATTTTCTAGAAAGACAATTATCAAATGAACACAAAACAAAGCAGGAAAGAAATTGGCTCTGAAAAGTAAATATAAGAGGATAATTGAGATAAATATTAATGATTTAAAATAATTGTCTCTGAGACTAAAATTCATGTAAAATCAAAATAGCTAGCAAAGCCTCTGCTGAAATCAACCTTAAGAGAGCTGCTCTGTGATCTCTGTTCTGTTGGGGAATAGTGAAAGCTCAATTTAGATTCAGCTGCAATGAATCAGAAATCCAAGCTTTCAGCTGGAGGGCAACTTCCTTCTTTTTTGTCAGATTATAAACTAGTACCTGGGAGGTGGTTATTTCTTTGTTTTTATGAACAATGAATCTATTGTAATGTATTTGGGGAGATCATTTGTTCCTTGCCATAAAAGGTCCTCATTTATCTCTCTACCATATTCTAGTAGGAAGTGGGTGATAAACAGAGGCAGGAACCTAAAGAAGTGCACACGCAGATAAGGCAGTAACAAGCTGAACTCAGCTCAGCCCTCAAGGGAGAGATGCACATGCCAATGATATTACAAAGAATGGCGCAGAACAGAGGCCTTCATCACTGCCCTTCCAGACACATGGCAGCAGATCCAGAGAGTTCTTGTCCCTCACGATTTCTAGGACTGAATTAGCCTGAGTCCTCTTCTTCTTCATTTCAGAGATAATAAATAAATAAATATTTTGACAACTTTCTCTCTGTTATATGAGTAATAAAACATTAAAATACACCTTAATATACTCCATCCAGGTAAATAAAATTAAATCTAAATAATGCATTCTAAATAGCATAGCCTCTAGCAACCTGAATAACACTGGCTGCTCTTCCAGAGAACCTGAGTTCAATTCCCAGCACCGATATGGCAATTTATAACTGTCTGTGACTGCAGTTCCAGGGAATCTGGCACACTCACACAGACATACATGCAGGCAACATACATTGCACATAAAGTAGAAATAAATAAGACTTTGTTTAAAAGAACTTTAAAAAAAACTTAGATTCTTTTAAACATAAACAAACCTTCAGTCAGCCGCTAAACATTGTCGTATCACGACTTTTGCATGAGAAGTTCGTGTCTATGCTTGCCGTTTATAACGGTAGAGTGCAGACATGTCTAGTGCATGCTATGATGGGGAAGTTTAGCCAATCACATTTGCCTAGGGCATGGCCTCCTGAGGCCAGGGAAGAAAAACCTGGGCATCCAGGTGTGCTCGCTCTCTTCTTCTCTGCACGCCCTGGACCCCGGTCGTGTGAGTTTCCCCGTTTTTCAATTATTAAACTAAATCTGTTGTATTGAGCTAGTCTGGTTAATTCTAGCTTACCGGTCGGTCGACTACTACTAATTGGTGCCCAACGCCCAACCTTGGGGCTTTTTGGAGCCTTTTAAGGCTCTAGATACCCGCACCAAATCTGGCGCCCCTGCTGCGCTCAGCGAGGGGACCTAAGAGCAACGAGTTCGCGCGCCTCAGGTCCGGCACCCCTTCAGCCCTGTTTAAAACATTTGTTATGTATTGATATATATTGTATTGATATATATTTAC
>LOJH01051177.1:0-12556 GCA_001685095.1 Ellobius talpinus
AGGAAGGAAGGAAGGAAGGAAGGAAGGAAGGAAGGAAGGAAGGAAGGAAACCAGCCATTAGAAATAGCCTTTTTGGAAGAACGGCTCCTCTAGTGGCATTTTCTACAAGTTATAGGAGACAGCGCCATCTACTGACCATGAAATTTCCTGGCATCTAGGAATGAGCTGGAATCATCCTTCCTGGGCTGAGGGCAGAAGATGTGGCCAGGAAAACCTGGCCAGAGAGAAGGATGGTTTCCAGATCTATTCAGATGATTTTTTTTAGTGTGCTGGTATCTGAACATCTGGATCCCACCCATGTTAACCTACTTTCCATTGCCAAAACCAGCACTGGATAAATCAGCTTTAGGAAAGGGAGTCCAGCAAGATGGCTCTGCAGGTGGTGCTTGCGGAGCAAGTCTGAACCTGAGTTCATCCCTGGTTTCCACGTGACAGTGGAAAGAGAGAACCGACTGTTCTCTGATCCCCACGTGTATATTGTGGTACACACTAGTAGGCCTGTCTGTATTAACGCGCGCACGCGCACACACACACACACTTGAAAAAAAATTGTCCGGGCATGATGGAACATTCTTTTAGTCCCAGCACTTGGAAGACAAAGGCAGGCAGATTTCTGTAAATTCAAGAATATCCTGGTCTCCATAGTGAGTTCCAAGCCAGCCAGAGCTACATAGCAGAGGCACTGTCTCAAAAAATAATTAAATAAAATTTAAAACATTCATATCAAGAGCCGGGGTGGTGGTGGTGGTACACACTCAGCACTCAGGAGGCAGAGGCAGGTGGATCTCTGTGAGTTCGGGGCAACTTGGTTTACAGAGTGAGTTCCAGGATGGCCAGGATTACAGAGAAACCCTGTCTCAAAAACAAAAGTCAAAACAAACAAACAAAAAAAGCCATCCCTATAAAAGAAGTAAAGAAGTGTTTGAAGTGTTTGGTTCACAGTTTTAAGGCTCTGGCCTGTGGATCTTAGCTCTGCTGTTTTGGGCCTGCCCAGCACAGGACATCATGTCAGGAATGGACGCCATCCCCTCACCTCATGGCAGCCAAGAAGCAAAATCGAGAAGAAGGGGATCCCAGTGGCCTAACTTCTGTAGTTTCATTTTTGTAAACTCTTTGTTCTCTGGGGGCTGCAACCCAGTTCCCAAATGAATATATGGAGACTTATTCTTTCTTATGAATGTGCAGCCTTTGCTTGGCTTGTTTCTAGCCAGTTTTTTTCTTTCTTTTTTTTTAATTACCTCTTCTGTCTTTCGCCACGGGCTTTTATCTTTCTGTATTCTCTATACCTTTCTTTGTTACTCTGAGGCTGGCTGTGCAGCTGACTGGCTGGCCCCTACCATCCTCCTCTCCTCTTCTTACTCCTATTTATTCTCTACGCCCAGCCGCCCCCCACCCCATTTTCTCTCCTGCCTGCCTATTGGCCATTCAGTTCTTTATTAGACCATCAGGTGCTTTTGACAGGCAAAGTAACACGGCTTCAGAGAGTTAAACAAGCGCAACATAGATGAATGCAACAACCTTTGCATCTTTAAACAAATATTTCACAGCATAAACAAATGTAACACATCTTAAAATAATATTCCACAACAAACTTCCTTCTGCCAGGTCTTATTTAGAAGTTCTAATTACTTGTAGTATCGGCACAAACTGCAGTCAAATCTTTAATGCTCGGGGCCTTTGGGAAACATTCAAGATTCAAAATGTAACACGCCTGGTCCTGTATGCTGTCCCAATGCCCAAGCCAAGCAGAGCTGTGCTGTTGCTAAAACTCCTCTCTCCTGAGGGCCCAACGGCAAACTCAGGTGTGATTCCAGCAAAGCCCACCAGGGGGAACCAATAAGTTGATTAAGCTTAATCTATAGAGTAATGGGCTCTATGGAGGGCTAAGGGCAGCAACACCTGTGTTCTTAAAGCAGTCCCAAGAGCTGGGCAGTGGTGGCACATGTCTTTAGTCTCAGTACTTGGAAGGCAGAGGCACGCAGACCTGTTTGAGACCAGCCTGGTCTAAAGAATGTTTCAGGACAGACAGGGCTACACAGAGAAACCCTGTCTTGGGGGGAAAAACAGCCCACTGGAAGGACTGCACCCCACAGAAATCACAGCTTCCCTACAGCTGTGTAGATGGATGCAGCCTGCTTTCCTCATCTTTTCCCACCTATACCCTCTCTGGTCCTGTGTCCCAAGACCACACGTAATCAGGCCAGAATTGCATCCAACTATTTGGGGTGGTGGTGGATACTCAGGTGAGGCAAGTGAGGGTTCCGTGACCCTCCCCACCCTCTTGTTCTATGAAGGAAGGCAAACAGTCAACAGGCCCAGGTGTGATGAAGTTTTGCAAGCAGGCTCAGCAGAACTCTTAAAGACGGTGGTCATTTCAATCAGAAAATCCTGTACAACAGGTGCATACCTACAACCCCAGCACTTGGGAGAAGGGAGGAGGACCAGAAGTTCAGTTATCTTTGATTACAAATTAAGTTTGAGGTCAGCCTGGACTACCCTGTTTGTTTTTGAGACGGTGTTGGGGCTGACCTGGAACTCACAGAAATCTGCATGTCTCTGCCTCCAAGAGTGCTGGGGTTAAAGGTGTGTGTGACTACGTCTGGTCTTCAGAATGCTATTTGTATTTATACCACAACAGCGAGTCTTTGAAGAACAGCCCAGGAAGCCCAGAAAACTTATCGACTCAGGATGCTTGAGAAATGCTAGGAGCTGGCACATTGTGAGTCAGAGGCAAACAGGTGGAACAGTTTAGAACCTGGGCTCAAAGCTTACTAAATCTGAAGCTGCCTGCGAACTAGAGAGGTTGTGTGCCCCAAGTGAAGTCTGGGATGGCAAATCACAATGGTTGGCTGACTGAAGGTAGTTCCTGCACTTAGACCAACATTGTTGATTGATTGCATTAGCCAGTCAGTTTTCACAGAGTGTTTCTCTGCATGGAGTCTAGTAGCTAACAAACGTGCTTTGTGGGAGCTGGAGGGATGGGCTAGAAGTTAAAAGCCTGTGCTGCTCCTCTGGACATGGGATCTTAGTTCTCAGCACCTATAACAGGTAGCTCACAACCTCCTGTGACTCATAGAGCACCCAGACCCCTCTGCCACAGGATTCTTCCCAACGTGAGTCTTTAAAAAATTGTCTTTACAGTTATCCTCTGCCTCTCTCTCCCTCCCTCTCCTCCTGGAAACTTAAGTTCACACATCAAATCAATGACTTACAACATCCAACCAGAAGTCAACTAGGGAGATTTGATGCATTACAGGCGCTTGTTGGTTCCTGACCATTTAGCCCCGAAATAATCACATAGAAACCATATTATTTAAATCACTGCTTGGCCTATTAGCTTGAACTTCTTTTCGGCTAGCTCTTACATATTAATTTAACCCATTTCTATTAATCTGTGTATCGCCAAGTGGCTGTGGCTTACCGGCTAAAGTTCCCAGCGTCTGTTTCCGGCAGCTCCATCCCTTCTCCCTGACTCCACCTTCCTTCCACCTTGCTATAGGCCAAGTCAGTTTCTTTATTCATTAACCAATAAAAGCAACACAGACAGAAGGACCTCCCACNGCCAAGTGGCTGTGGCTTACCGGCTAAAGTTCCCAGCGTCTGTTTCCGGCAGCTCCATCCCTTCTCCCTGACTCCACCTTCCTTCCACCTTGCTATAGGCCAAGTCAGTTTCTTTATTCATTAACCAATAAAAGCAACACAGACAGAAGGACCTCCCACACCAGAGGTTGAGGCAACCAGCTGGAGTTTCTGGCTGAGCTTTTTCTCCATGGATGGGCTTCCAGCTTTCTCTTTCCTCCACAAGCATTTTTACACCACGGGATAAATAAGAGTAGCCTCTATGGAAAATGGTTTACCCTCTAGCTGTTCTCAAGGACACAACATCTTTTAACATCATCATCTATTTTCCTTTTTCATGTTCCAGAATTGGGGACCAGCCTGACTCAGGACAGAGAAGTATATAAATTTGTTTTTGTTCTGTTTTGTTTTATTTTGAGACAGGATTTTATTGTATAGCCCAGGCTATCCTGAAACTCTCTCTGTAGACAAGGCTAACCTTGAACTCAGAGACTCACCTGCCTCTGCCTCCAGAGTGTGAAAGTTAGAGAATTTGTGGGAATTGGTTCTCTCTTTTCACCATGTGGGTCCCAGGGATCCAAGCCGGGTTGTCAGGCTTGGCAGCAGGGGCTTTTGTCAGCCACATCATCTCACCAGTCATGGGATAGGGAGTTTGGGGCAAAAGAAACATTCTGAGTCTGGGGCAAAAGAGGTTCTTTTGCTCCCAGAATGTACTTTCAACAAGCTGAAATAGCACATGGCGATTTTCAATATATCACATAGGTATTCAGCGTAAGTCCACTCCAGTGGCAGAAGAATGGGACTTCACTGATTAGCCTGGGCCAATCCCTGGAGCCAGGAGTGGCATGAGTCCCACCTGGCTACTTGTCATGGAGTTGTATTTGCGGGATAGCAGCCAACACGATCTACACATGTTAAAATGTTGTGGCTGATCCAAAACCCCTAAAGAAGGCAGTAAATGTCAGTATCTTGTGGGTGACATATCACATTTTCTGTTTAAAATGAGAGGGGAGGAGAGCTAGAGAGATGGCTCAGCAGTTCAGAGTACTTACTGCTCTTGCAGAGAACCTGAGTTGAGTTCTCAGCATCTTAGACAGTTCTCGTCTGCCTTAACTCTAACTCTAGAGGATATAAAGCCTCTAGCCTCCATGGCTATCTATACCTACCTATCTACACACACACACACACACACACACACACTTCAAAATAAAACAAATCCTTAAAAAACGAAATAAGACATATGCTAGGGTCTAAGGCTAGCTTGGTTGCTAAGGGACTGGGGGCTTGTCTAGTATGCATGAAGCTCTGGTATGATCCTTATCCACTGCATAAACCAGGCATGGTGGCACACACCCATAATCCTAGCACTAGAGAGCTGGAGGCAGGAAGGTCAGAAATTTCAGATTATCTTCTGCTATGTAGAACATTTGAAGCCAGCCTGGGATACACGAGACCTATCTCAAAACAGAAACAAAATAAAATGAGGCTCACTGCTGTGTGTATTCCCAAAAGCTCCCAAAACAAGAAAGAGGTACCAAAGTACCGTGTACCAAAGATGTTTTATTGCATCACTGCTTTTCACAATCAACAGTCAAAAACAAATAATAACAAATAAAAGTACCTGTTGAGAGGACCAGACATCAGATAGACACAGGACACAATTAAAAACATTTAAAAAGACTTTTGGGTGTATTTGTCATGTGTGTGCATGTGTATGTGTGTGCATGGGTGTTGGTGGGCACTGCTAAGCCCCCATCATGGAGCAGGCTGAGGCCCAGTGAAGTACCCGTGGAAACTGCATCATAGAATGGATACCTGGGCCATTTGACACAGCTCCAGACTTCACACTGACTCCTGTTTTTATGGCTTTCCCAGGATCTATGTCTTGGGGAGGGCAGCCCCTGAGAAGTGCCCATTTGCTGCCTGAGAAGGGACACCAAGGGACTAGGTGCCACCGGCTCCCTTCTCCCTCCCTCACCCTTCCAGCATGGCTTCCTTGGCTTCTCTCTTCTACCTAATGCTCATGGTTTTCCTCCATGCTTCTCCTACCAACTAACATCTGAAAGACCTGAATGTCCCCATGGAGGACAGAGCTAATCCAAGCCTCCTCATTTTCTTCGGAAGGTTCCTGGATGCCGGTAGTCCTCCTGAGAAAGCTGGGAGATGTTTCTGTCTCTTGCCTGTGTTCTTGGAGTAAGGCCCTATCACAAGCCACTGGTTGTTCACTGGTGGCCAGAGTCCAGAGCTCAGGAGTGGCACTGCCCAGGGACAGGTTATGAGGGGGCTCCCTCTAGATTGGAAATGCTTTTGGCCCACCAGGAAAGAAAAGCTCTACACCAAGCACCAACTTAGCATTTTGTACTAACTGGAGAAAATCAACACTTAACAAGGCTCATGGTGTCTATGTGTGTTTAATTTTATAAGTGTCTTCAGGGAGCTGCATTCTTCATACAGGTCCACACTCAGAGGGGTTGACAGATGAGGTAGACAGAACCCTGGAGGTCAGGTTTTTGTCTCTGCCCACTTCTCTTGTCCTCTAAACACTCAAAATCACAGCTCGTGTGGGCTGGGCTAAGGAGGGCTCCAAATTCTTCTCATTCTATACAGGAGGAGAGAGAAGAAGAGAGCTGAGGCTTAGAAAAGATTTCCAAACTGCAACAAGAGAACATTGAGATTTGACAACTAACACCTTTGTCTTCTCTGGCTTTCTCCCTTATGTCTTTGGGGTGTTTCTGTTTGTTTTGAGGCGGGATCTATTTAGCCTAGCCTGAGGTGGTGGTTTGAATGAGGATGGCCCCCATAGACTCACACATGTGAATACTTGGCCCCTGGTCGGCAGAACTGTTTGGGAAGGATTAGGAGGTGTGGCCCCGATGGAGGAGCAGTGTCATTAGAGGCAGGCTTTGAGGTTTCAAAAGCCCATTCCCATTCCCAGTCAGCTCTCTCTGTCTCCTAAGGATATGAGCTCTCCTGCTCCTCCAGTGTCGTGTCTGCCTGCCTGCCAACACACTCCCCACCACGATGGCCATGAACTCACCCTCTGAAACTGCAAGCCTCTAGTAAACTCTTCTATAGCTGGTCTTGGCCATGGTGTCTTATCATGGCAATGGAAGTAACTAAGTCACCTGGCTTCAGACACGTGGTCCTCATGTTTCAGCCTCCCAAATGCTGGGATACAGGTATGTGCACCGTTCCCAACATACTGGGATACAGGTATTTTCACTGCTCCCAGCATGCTGGGTTTTGCTGCTGTTGGTATTTTCCATCACATTTGTTTTGTTTTTATGTGCTAGTGTCTTGATATGTAGCCCCAGTTGGGCTAGCCTGGAGCTCACATGTAGTCCAGGCTAGACTGAATTTTACAGAGATCTGCCTGCCTCTGCTTCCTGAGTGTTGGGGTTAAATGCATGTGCCACCACTGCCCAGCAGATTTTTTTTTTAATGTGCATGAGTGTTTTGCTTGCATTTATGTATGTGTACCATGTGCTTGCCTGGAACTAGTAGAGATTGAAGAGGTCATTGGATCCCCTGGAACTAGAGTTGTGGGGGGGGTGGTTGTGGTGCTGGGAACCGAGCTCGGGTCCTCTCCAAAAGCCGCCTCTCCAGCTCTGCTTCAGCTTTCCCTGCCTGGGCATTACATTCTGCAAAGTCAGAGGCATCACTCACCTAGTAGTCAGGGTGAGGCCTGTTTCGCTGGTTTGCATAAGGATTTTGGGTCTTGACTTTGGGGAAAATGCTGTTGCCAGACCCGAAGTTGCTGAAGTCGGAGTTGTTGCTAAAACCGGAGTTGCTGAGGCGGGAGTTGCTGAAGCCAGAATTGCTGAAGCCGGTTTGCTGCATTCGTACGTTCTGAAAGTCTTCATCAATCAACTTCTGTTCCTCCAAATTCTTCTTTTTGTTTTTTGAACTATAATAAGTAAAACGAATTAGGATTTAAGGATGGCAACAAAGTTTCTTGAAGCAATTCCCCCCCCATACAGTCCTGGAACTCACTATGTAGATCAGGCTGACCTTGAATTCACAGAGATCTGCCTGCCTGTGCCTCCCAAGTGTTGGGATGAAAGGGGTTCCACCATGCCCAGGCCCACATTGGCATTAGGTGTGCTTTTCAGTTGGTTATGAAACTAATATAAGTGAAAGAGAAACCACAACTTATGTCTGACATCAGTAGAATAAATGTCTACAGAAACATCCAGCGAGTGAGATGCGCTCAACATACCATGGTCTTAGAAGAGGAAAATGGAGCCTGAGAAGATGGCTCTGCTTTCAAAGCACTTGGCACAGAAGTGTGGGGACCCGAGTTGGAATCCCTAGAGTCCATACAGATGGCAGGTGGGCATGCATGGAGGCCCACCTGTCTCTCTAGCATTGGAAGGAGGGACTTGGGATAGAGATCTCTGGAATAAGTTAGCTAGCCAGAGTAACCATTTTTGTGAGCCCTAGTGCAACTGAGAGATCCTGCCTCAGCTAGCAGAGGAGCCCACGGCAGAGGAAACCCCCTGGCTCAGCTAGTGGAGGAGCCCACGGCAGAGGAAGCCTCCTGACAGCAACCCTGGGTCTACATGTTCACCCGCACGCATAGTACCTACACTAGTAGATATGTGTTTACACAAATAGAACAAACTGCACACACGTGTACAATGAGGAGAAAAGGAAAGAAGGCTTGGCAGGATGATAGGGCTGGTTGGGGCACTTCGGGGGCCTCTAATGTGGGAATTCTAAGCCAAGTGTAAGCGTTTGTGCCCCCAGAGCCATCGTCCTACCTCACCCAGATTATACACCTGCTTGTCTTCCTGTCCACAGGCCATAATCTCACTCCCCAGATCAAGAGAGCAGGGACAGCTGTATCTATGACGCAGGCCACCTGTGCTTCAGTCACATTGGGAAGGCATTCACCGGGTGCCTCAGATAGCTAGCTCAGTTTGCCCTGGGAACCCTGCTTTTGATACTCTCTCTAGCAAAGACTCCTCTTCCCTAAGGACTGATCATGGAGGCAAAGATTTCATGCTGTAATTCCAAGAACCCTGACTCTGTGGATGAGCTAATAGCCTGACTCTGCAGTAGGATGGAGAAGACTTGAAACAAAAAACTGTCACAAGGCCACCCAATTCTATAGTAACTCTGGTCCCTGAAAGGCCAGGACAGTCAGGGAACTACCTTAAGAGGACATAGGCTTACTCCAAAACCAAGAATGTTCTGCCTCTCTTCCTAGAAGTGAGAAAGCTAGGCATTGTGGGGATGGCCCTGTGGCTTATTCTAGTTTTTCTCTGGGAAAGGTTAACATAAAAACGGAAGAAAACAGCAACAATAGAATAAAAACTGAATATCTCAGGCAGCGGTGGCGCACACCTTTAATCCCAGCACTTGGGAGGCAGAGACAGGCGGATCTCTGTGAATTTGAGGCCATCCTGGTCTACAGAGCGAGTTCTAGGACAACCAGGGCTATACAGAGAAACCTTATCACAAAAAACAAAAACAAACAAAACAAAAAGAACTGGATATCTGTCCATCCTCTACAGTTATAGCGGGAAAAGGCCAGAATGTGTTACCAGAATATAAGATCTGAGCTAAATGTTAGGGGAGAAAGCAGCTGCCTTTCACAATGTGGAGCCCACTGGGCACATGTCGATGGGAAGAGGGTGGCAGCATCCTTTTCCTGGCTACTGGAAGTGCTGCAGCATCGCTAAATACTGCTGAATGGCTAAAGAGACCTCATTTCCCTTCCCTTATGAGACTAAAGGCACCAAGCTGAGATGACCACTTTAAAACCCAGGGTTTCTGCAGAGGTTGCTTTTGTGCCATTCAGCAGAGTCCTAGGCAGGTACATGCTTTGGGGGGGAGTTATATTTGACAACATCAATGGAATTAAATATATGTTTGTTTTGAGGCTGTCCCATAGAGCCCAGGCGGGCCTGAAACTCTTTATGTAGTCTCCTGTCTCTACTACCTGAGCTGGGATGACAGGGAGCCACCACCACATCTGGTTTGTGCTATTTGAGAGATCAAATCCAGGACTTCATGCAGCCTATGCAAACACTCTACCAACTGAGCCCCAGACCCATTCCTGGATTTTGTTTTGGTGACGTAGGATCTCATGTAGTCAAGGCTGGCCTCAAACTTGCTCGCTATGTAGTTGAGGATGGCCCTAAACTCTTAATCCTCCTGACTCCACTTTCCAAGTATTGAGTACAGGCATGTATAGCTATGCATTACTTGAGTTAAATGGTGCTAAGGGAAAGTGGTTTTCTGTTGTTTGAGACAGAGTCTCTCTCTATAGCCCTAGCTGGTCTCAAACTCACAGAGAGCTGCCTGCCTCTGTCTCCCGAGTGCTCAGATTACAGGGGTACACCACCACACCTGGCCCTTGTGAAGAGTGAATAATGCCACAGAAAACTGATTGCTGGGTCTGATTAGTGTGAAGCAAAAATAAAACTGAACAAAAAATTTCAAACACAAAGGATATATATATATATATATATATATATATATAATATCACTTAAAAAGGTAAAATTAAGGAAGGGCTAGAGTGATGTTCAATGGATAAGAACACATACTGTTGGGTCCCAACACCAGTCTGGGTGCCTCACAACTGTCTATAACTCCAGCTCTAGGGGATCTGGTACTCTCTCCGGGATTCCTCAAGCACCTGTGCTTATACGCACTTATACAAGCATTCATAAATAAATGTATACATAAAATACTTATACATACTTATATAAAATAACAAACATAAATCCTTTAAAAAGAAAGAAAATAATTTAAATAAGAAAAAAATTATTGTGGGAGAGAGGCCTCCCTTGTTTGTTTGCTTGCTCTTCCTCACCCACGAGAATGTTCTGGAAAGCAGCTTATCTAGAAGCATCTATCCACAACCCCTCCCCCCCATACCTCACTGAGATGATAAATGCAATCAGCAGGATGAGAATGAGGGCTCCAGCGACGGTGCCCACAATGGTGAGGATCAGCTGGAATGCTGAAAGGGAAAAGACAAGAGCAGCATCCTGGTTAGTTTTAACTGTCAGCTTGGCACAACCTACACTGGGAAGAGAGTCTTAATGAGGCATTATCTAAACTAGGTTAGCCTATGTAGTATGCCTGGGGCAGGGGTAGTCTTGACTGTTAGTTGATACAGGAAGACCCAGTCCACTGTGGGAAGCATCATTCCCTAGGCGGGCAGTCCTGAACAGTAGGAGAGAAGAAAGCTAGCTGGGAGCAAGAGAACAGCAAACAAGGATCCACGTGCTCATTCTCCTTTTGCTCTTGGCTGTAGACTGCAATGCTTTGAGTTCCTGCCTTGGTTTCCCAAAATAATAGACTGTAACCTGGAATTACACAGGTAATTCCAGACACAGCTTTTCTCTCTTATAATGCTTTTGGTCAGGGTGTTTGTCTCAGCAACAGAAATGAAACTGGAACAGATGGCCTCCAACAATCGGGTCCTGCTGTCTACTGCACAGGGACTCATGTTTCCAGTGTCTCATTGTGAGTTCCATCAATTTCCTGTCTCCCAGCCCTGCAGAGAGGCACACAGGGCAGGTGCTCATCTCTGCTGCCACCCTCTCCTTGTCCTCATGCCCTTACCATGCCCTAACCATTAGGTGGTCTGCAGCACACAACTATTACATGCAGCCTTTCCAGCTATAAAATCCGAAATACAAAAGGGGCTGATGGTGGCCAGGTCTTCCTGGGCTATGTGGGGTGGAGGACCTCACGGAGGTTTACACTGTCTCTCCATCTCTCCTGCCATTGCCTGTCCTCCATCAGGGTTAATCATGTCATTAGTAGAGGAGGCAGGTAATGAATGGCTTATGAAGGAGGAGACTGTTAATGCCTACACTCTTCTACCTCAGACTCGTGCTATAGACCTTTTGGTATGTAACCCAGGATGGGTCCTCTTGCCTCAGCATCCCTAGTACTGAGATTACAGACATTCAACACTATGCCTGGCTGCTATGGACTCTTGGAATATGACCATAAGAATAGCCTGTGAATATAACGCTCACACCAGTTCCAAACATTTAACCTGACAAACATTGGGAAACTCGTTCTTGGCAGATGGTGGTGGCACACACCTTTAATCCCAGCACACACCTTCAATCCCAGTGCTCGGGAGGCAGAGGCAGGAGAATCTCTGTGAGTTTGAGGCCAACCTAGGTCTACATAGCCAATTCTAGGTCAGCCAGGATTATACAGTAAAACCCTGATTCCAAAACAAATAAATAAACAAATGAATGAATAATAAGATTTAATAAGACCAGCCTGAGCACTTAAATGCCTGCTTTCTAAAAGCTCGCCAATCCCCACCATTTTTGGAAGCACCGTCTATAACACAGAAATTGAGTATGAAGACTAAGGATATAAGGACCCTTCTCCCATCTGGAGTGGGTCCAGAGGCACCAGCTCACCCCTGGGTCTGAGTTCTGTTGTTTCCAACAGCAGAACTGTTGCTGCCCATCGCCTAAGGGTGAGTATGGGAGGCAGGACCCAGGAGACAAACTCCAAGCTGAGTTTCTCTCTCAGTGAATGATGGAAGACTCTGGTGGAGTGGGGAGGACTCTGGATGTAGTCCACATGTGTTTCTTGGATGTTTAGTAACTTAGGGTGTCTATACTTACAGTCTTTGCAGTCCTGGCCACTATAGCCAAATGGACACCTGGAACACAGTCACAACAGGAAGCCACATTAAAACCCTTGTGGAGAGTGTGCTGGAGTTCCCACCCCAATTTCCATTTCTCCCTCCCCGTCTGCCTTTCATTCTGTCCTCCTTGCTCTTTCTGTTATCTTCTTCATGGTACCACTTTTCCAAGAGAATATTCCACGTGGTTCTACTATGGTGAGGTGTGCTCAATCCAATATGGTTTCATTTGCCACAGACTGAACTTAGCCTCCTCTGAACTCCAGGAAGGCTTGGCAACTCAGGTGAAACTGAACCCAAGAGGCATGGAGTAGCATGGCCTCTCTCAAGGGGCAACTGGT
>LOJH01051181.1:763-12555 GCA_001685095.1 Ellobius talpinus
CCTCAAATTATCAGCTGTCAACTGGATCCCATTGGTTAATAACTTCAAAAACTACTGTTTTGCTTTTTCTTTTTTTTTAACCTCTGTAGAATTATGATGACCATCTGGCAAACATCTCCACTCAGGTGCCTGAACTCCTTTCAAAATCAATTATCTCTGAAGTCATAATGAGGGCTACAGTCACCGTGGAGAGGGGAACTGGGCCCTGGGACATACAAGAAGGATAGTCTGCTACTCTGATCATTTCCAAACACTTGTGCCCTCCTAGTCTTAAAATTTTTATTTAATAAACTTCTACACATTCTATTTTAATCATGTTATTTCCTCTCTCCCAGCTCTCCCTACACCCTCCAAAATCTATCTTATTTCCTCCTGCCCTCTCATGCTCATCAGCCCCAGGCATGTGATTAGTTTAACAATCTTTTGTGTAAGATTTTTATTTTTATTTAGGCTGTATGCATGTCTGTGTCTGTCTCTTTATCTGTCTCTGTCTATTTCTCTATCTGTCTGTCTCTATCTCTCTCTCTCTCTCTCTATCTATCTCGATCTGTGTGTGTGTGTGTGTGTGTGTGTGCCCGCGCACACGCGCAGATGTCCATGGAGGCTAGAACAATGTGCTGGATTCCCTGGAGCTACAGGCACAGGTAGTTGTGGGCTACAGTGTGAGTGCTCAGAACTCAACACTAGTCTTTTACAAGAGCATCAAGTACCTTTGACCACTGAGAAACCTCTCCAGGCCCTATTCTAATAACCTTAGTTCATTCTGAGCACAAGGGCTTTGTTCTTGCTGTTGATTCCTTCTAGATGCTTCCGTTGTCTTTGTTTACCTAAGTTCTGTTAACCCTTTACATCTCAGCTCAAATGTAAGGGCCTCCAAGCAGGTTCTCCTAGACTAAAGAACTTCTCTTTGTACCACTTTAATTTTTAATTACTTATTTATTATCGTATAGATTTAAAATTCTTATGTACTTCAAAAGGGCTGTATTACCCCCATGAGAGAGCATCAGCTTTACCTGTGGCAATATTTGGCATGCAGTAGGTAGCCACTAAATGCTTGTTGAATAAATGAATAAGGAATAAATCCATCAAACACCATTTTGCAATGAACTATACTTAGCATATTTTTATATTCCTTCAAAAATGGCACTCTGAAGTCCACCCTACATACCTCATTCCAACTTAAACCTATCATTGAATTAGCCCCTAAATTGTCTTCCAACCTATTTCCCAATTCTAACTCTTCTTGGCTCAGATCCCTTGCTCTGGTGGAAGGATCTTTCTTTGTACACCATCCTCCTCCTCCTCCTCCTCCTCTTCCTATTGATTTTAAATTCCACCCCTGCCCATTAACTCTTCCCAGTTGGCCACCTAGATCTTGCAGAAGCCTAGGTATGATTATCTTGCAGTCTTCCTCAACAACACTTCAGTAGCTGCCCACGGTCTGAGGATCCCATGGAAGTTCTCTATTGTGTCCTGTAAGATCTTTCCTATGCCAGCTCCAACCTGCCAGTGCACCTTCTTCTCCTGCCACCTCTTGCCTGTTAACCCCAAGGGCACAACACATGTGCTATTACTGCCTGAGTGGCTCTGAGCAGTGATTTTTTTTCTTCGTGATGATATCCTTCACACACGCATGACCTGCTAAGTGACAAACTGCTACTAGCCGGTTAAAGCTGAGCTCAAGGAGTTGCTAGCTTCTCTAGATACACATAAATATGCTTTATGCAATCTCCCTTGTATTGAGTGCTATTTTCATCGCTGTGGAAAAATCAGATTAATGAAGGAACAGTTTATTTGGGCTCACACTTCTGAGAGTACAGTCCATCATGGTAGAGGAGTCATGACCACAGAAGAATGAGGTAGCTGGTCACATTGTGTCCATAGTCAGGAAGCAGAAAGATGAATATTGGTATTCAGCTTTTTACCTTTTACTCAATCCAGGATCCCAGCCAGAGAATGGTACCACCCACATTTAAAATGGGCCTTCTCACCTCAACTGATGTAACCTGTAAACTTCATCATAAGTGTGCCCAGTGGTTTTATCTTCTAAGTGAGTCTAGATCCTGTCAAATTGACAATGCCAACCATCACACTCCTCCATTATATGATTTGTTGCTTATTACTATATGTAATATTTTCCATTTCTATTTTCTCCTCTGAGATTATCAAGTCTTTATGCGACTTTGTCTCTTGCAAGTTTGTGTTCAGCACCTACCCTAGGAGCTAACCCCTTTAAGGTGCTTGGGAATTTTTATTCCTAATGAATCAAGAGGTAGATGGGTGTCAGGATAGGACAGATACATAAATGAGGAACAATGAAGGCAGTTCTAAGAGGCAAGTTCATAGCCCAAGTGCCTATATATTTTTTAAAATAGGAGATACCCCACATTAATAACTTAACAAAACAGTTGGAAGCTGTAGAAAAACAAATATCAATAATACCCTGAATGAGTAAATGGGAATAAATAATCAAACTCAGGGCCAAAATTGATGTAATAGAAAAAAAGAACCCACAAAGACTTACTGAAATGAAACAGTTGGTTCTTTGAGAAAATCAATACAATAGAACAAAGTTAGTCAAAAGACAGAGAGAGAAGATCTAAATTAATACAATTAGTGATGAAAAGGGAGACATTACAACAGTCACTGAGGTAGAGCATCATGAAGATATACTTTAAAAATCTATAGCTCACCAAATTGGAAAATCTAACAGAAATGATAAATTTATTGTTATATATAACCTACCAAAGTCAAATAAAATAAAATAAGTAATTTAAGCAGCCCTATAAACCCTAATGAAATAGAAGCAGAAGCAGTAATTAAAATCTCCCAACTTGTCCCCCATATCCCATGGTCAGATGGATTAAGCACAGAATTCCAATGCTACTCAAATTATTTAACAAAATAGAAACTGAAGGAATATTTACAAATTCTTTTTACAAAGCCATTAGTACTCTGTTACAAAAATCACACATACTCAACAAAAAAAGAAAAGAAAATTATAGACCACTATCTCTATGAATATAGACATAAATTTTCTCAATAAAATATTTGCTAACTAAATTCCAGAACACATCAAAAAATTATCCATCACTACCAAGTTGGTTTTATCCCAGAATTTCAGAGATGGTACAACACATGTAAATAAATGAGCATAATCCACCACATAAACAGACTAAAAGACAAAAACCACACGATCATCTCACTAGTTGCAGAAAAATACCTTTGACAAAATCCAACATCCTTCCACGATAAAAGTCTTGGAGAGACTATGAATACAAGGAACATATCTCAACAACAAAGGCAATTTCCAAGTCAACAGCCATCTTCAACAGAGAGCAACTCCAAGCATTTCCCCTAAAATCAGGAATAAGACAAGGATCTCTGTTCTCCCCATACTTATTAAAAATAGTATTCAGTGCTAGCTTGAGTAATAACACAACTGAAGGAGATCAAGAGGATGTAAATAAAAAAGGAAGAAATCATAGCATCCTTATTTGTAGGTGATATAATTTTATACTTAAAAAGACTCAACCAGGAAACCCCTACAACTGATAAATACTTTCAGCAAAGTAGTATAACACCTAATTAACATGGAAAAATCAGTACCCTTCCTATATATAAATGACAAGCACAGTAATACAGAAATAAGACAAATAGTACCATTTACAACAGTCTCTAAAACATATCTTGGGATAACTCTAACCTGACAAGCGAAAGACTTGTATGACAATAAAAAACTTCAAGACATTTGTCTTAGTTAGGATTAATTGCTGCTATAAGACACCATGGCCAAAAAGTAAGTCAGGGAGGAAAGGATTTATTTGGCTTACACTTCCATATTGTAGTCCATCACTGAAGGAAGCCAGGGCATAAATTCAAACACAGAAGGAACCTGGAGGCACAAGCTGATGCAGAGGCCATGAAGGGATGCTGCTTAAAGCTTGCTCATCATGGCTTACTCAGTCTGCTTTCTTATACAACCTAGGACCATCTCAGCACAGGGATAGCTCCACCCACAGTGGGCTGGGTCCTCCCCATCAATCACAAATTAAGAAAAATGCCCTGCAGCTGGATCTTACAGAAGCATATTCTCAGTTGAGGTTCCCTCCTCTCAGATGACTCTAGCTTGTGTCAAGTTGACATAAAACTAGCCAGGATAATTAAGCCCTGGTCAATTTGACAGAAAAACATATTATTGTTAAGCCATGGCTTTGCTTTCTTGTTCATTCCCAAGATCACACATTAACCTCAACATCACAATATAAAACATTTTATAAACTTTAAAAGTTCCGCATTCTTCACAAATTCAAACTCTTTAAAATTTGGTATCTTTAAATATCCAAAGACTCTTTTAAAACCAAAAAAAACCTTCTTTTCAAATTCACTCTCTCATTTGCGAGTTCCAGTAGTTAAGAAACAAGTCAAATACTTCAAGGGGGGGCACAGTTACAATCTCAATGAAGCAAAAACAAACTCCAAAAAGCATAAATAACTTAATGTTCAGTTATCTGAGATTCACTCACAGCATTCTGGTCTCCTCCAAGGGTCACCGGTCACTTCTCCAGATCTGCCCTCTGCAGCACTCACAACTTGCCTTCTAGGCTGTGGCTAACTCCACTCTGCTACTGCTGCTGGTTTTGGTCATTACATGGAAGTGGCATCTCCAAAACTGCTGGGGTCCCTTGCAGGAGCTGGCCTGCTATTTCACCCGAAGGTTCCCCTGGTCTTTATTCAGGTGTTCCAGCTCTGCCACACAGTGCCAAGCCCCAGCTGCTCTCCATGCCCTCAAAGCCAGGATCACCTGTGTGAGTCTTACTCTACCAAGTTCGGCTGCCAGCATGAGATACAACCTTGGCCACTTCCAGAACACAGCTTCTGTGTGTTGACCCCAGGAAACACTTCCTGTAGACTTCACCTCAAAGATGCTAGTCTATTCTTAATCACAGCTGATTCTTCAGCCCCAGTTGACCAGCATTCATTGTCTCAGCAAAGCAAAGGTTTTACTTTAGTGTTTCTGGTCTCTTGCTAATCATAGCTGATTCTTTATCTCCAGCTGACTAAACCCCACAGATTCGTCACACAAAAGGCTTAGTAGAGTCTTTGCTTCCCTCTGAAACTTCACAAGTTAGGCAGGCTCCATCGTCTGTGCTAATCTCAACATTCTTATCTTCCAAGATCCTTAAGAACAGCCCACCGAGCTCTCAACACTCAATGGATTTTGTAGCCCAAAGTCCCAAAGTCCTTCCATAACCATGCCAAATTAACATGGTCAGGTCTATCACAGCAATGTGAAACAGTATGGCCAAAAAACAAGTTTGGGAGGAAGGGTTTATTTGGCCTACAACATAGGCCCTCAGTGAAGGAAGCCAGGACAGTAACTCAAAGATGTCAGGAACCTGAAGGCAGGAGCTAATGCAGAGGCCATAAAGGAGCCTCTGCATTTACTCAACAAGCCAGCTATTTACTGGCTTGTTGGTCATGGCTTGCTCAGCCTGCCTTCCTATAGAGCTCAGGACCACCAGCCCAGAATAGTACCTCCCACAATGGGCTGGGGAAAAACCCTACAGCTGAATGTCATGGAGGCATTTCCTCAAGTGAGGTTCCCTCCTTTCTGGTGACTCTAGCTTGTGACAAGTTGACAAAAACAAAATTAGTCAGAAACATTTAAGAAAAAAAATGAAGAAGATACCAGAAAATGGAAAAATTGCCTATTCTCAGGCATCAGTAAGATTAATATTATGAAAATGTCCATCTGACCAAAAGAAAGCTACAGATTGAATACAATCCCCATCAATATTCCAACACAAATCTGTCTTTATTAAGGTTCTGTAATCATTTCCTGGCCAGGTGTACTTTAACATGGGAAGTAGCTTGGTCGCCGAGGCTGTGGATGCTCGTTCTGCCTCTCTTGGCCTGTTAATATGGCAGAGGTGTGTTTGCCACCAGCTCTGCCATCTATGCTCATTGCCCCCAGCTGCAGGGAGGCAGCAGATCTATGTCACCATTAAGCAACTTGTAGCACTCTGCTCATAAACTCCATTCAAGTGCTCAGCCTCCTAAAAGAGTCAGAGCTGTTTGCACCACCAGGACAAACCAGGAAGCCGTTTCTTAAAGGAGTCATGCCTCTGCTTGCGGCCTGGAAATAGAGTCTATTTGGGAAAAAATGCAGCTACCAAAAAGCCGTACTTGGCTCCATTTTTGTGGATCTGGAAGTCCTCTTTTTTTTCTCTTAAGCTTTTTTTTAGGTCTTCTGTGGATCCATTCCATAGATGGTGGGCACCATTTTGTAAATGGAGACTGCTCTTTTGTTTCTGGCAGCCCAGACCCAAATAAGTGCACAAAACTATATTAATTACAACTCTGCTTGGCTAATGATTTAGGCATATTTCTAACTAGCTCTTAAATCTTAAATTAACCCATTTCTATTAATCAATGTATCACCACAAGAGTGTGGCCTACCAGTAAGGTTCCAGCTTCTGTCTCCTTTAGCAACTACTTGGCATCTCCCTAACTCTGCCTATTCTCTATTTATTTCTGCTCAGATTTTCCTCCTAGCTTTACACTGCTAAGCCATTGGCCAAAACAGCTGTATTCATTAGCCAATAAAAGCAACACATATACAGAAGGACATCCCACATCACATTGCTGGAGAGTACCAACTGCCACAGCCCTTACAGATATCAGTGTGGAGGTTCCTCAAAAAGCTGAAAATTGAAACAGCATAAGATCTAGACATACCACTCTTGCATGCAAAGGACTCTACATTTTACTACAGATACTCTTGCTCATCCATGTTCATGTCTGCTCTATTTATAATAGCCAAAACAACCTAAATGTCCCACAACCAATAAATGTATAGTAAAATATGGTATGTTCACACAATGGAATACTATTCAGATGTTAAGAAAATTATAATAAATTATAAAATTTAGGGGGCTGGAGAGATGGCTCAGTAGTTAAGATCTCTGACTGCTCTTCCACAGGACCCAAGTTCAATTCCCAGCACCCACATGGCAGCTCACAACTGTCTGTAATTCCAGTTCCAGGGAATTCAACACCCATGGCAAGATACCAATGCCCATAAAAAAACTTATGAAATTTGCAGGTAAACGGACAGAGCTAAAAACAATCATCCTGCATGAGGTAACTCAGACCCAAAAGGGAAAACATTTCATGTTTTCTCTTACATGTAAATGTTACCTTTTAAACTTTAGATATATATGTTTCAGCTAGAATAACTACAGAGGTTGTATAGCTGGTAAGGAACTGGTGGGCAGAAGGAATCTTCCAAGGAAGGAGAGATCCAATATAGTGTTAAAAAGAGATAAAGGGGAAACTAGAAAAGGAGAATTAACTGGGGAGAATGTGAAGGAAGCAAAACAAGCAGGGACAAGTAACTCTAGAGACTTTTGAAAAGACTTATGAAAATGCACTACTACAGAAACTTTCTAAAGTTTACACATATATGAAAATTTTTGACTCCATTAAATACAGTCACCACAAATGGAAGAGAGAAGGACACAACTAGACATTTTATGCCACCAAGTAAAACTCCCCAGTGCCAGAAATGGTATAACTCTGGCTGAGTTGTTGGCTAAAGAGGTCTCAAAAAGCTCCCCAAACATCACAGACTATTGCCAAGGTTATTGTTTATCCTCCACAACCAGATGGGGAGGCCCTATTGATGAAGACACTACTTACTTAGATCATCAAACATGGAGAAGTTGAGCTGGTACCCAGACAGACCTTTCACTCCTACTGACTAGCATTCATGGTACTAGAAAGTACTCTTCATGTTACCCAAGGAGAAAAACGATCATCAGTATCAGTCAGCTACCAACCCAGTGACTTACAAGAGCAAACTGCCTACAGGATATACTGGCACAATAGTGGCACAAACATTGTGGGAGTAACCAACCAGTATTTAAATTTTGTTTTAAAATTTTGTTTTAAGACCTGCTGCATGATACAGAACCCACACTTGACCGTGCTTATAGATTTCTATAGCTGTCATCATGTTACAGTCATGTTACGTGTTATATGTTACAGTAAAGCACAGTACAGTTATTAGTTCAACAGAAGAAAATCCACCTGGAGGCCTAAAGCATTTACCACTGTGCCCTTGAAGAACAGTTGGGGAAACTGACCTACAGTAAACAATACTCCAGGGTATCACAACTGAACCTAAAACCAAAGTCCAATGGGCTCAAGGAGAATTAGTACTGTGCTGTCTCCCAGGATCCAACCTCCCTTAAGGAAAGACGGTCTACTCTGCATGCCTGACCATTCATCGGGCTATTAACAGGCAATCAGGAAACACTGAATATGGACAAGGCATGATGGCACATGCTTACAATGTTAACACTCAGGAGGGGGAGGCAGGAGGATCATAGTTTATGGCCAGCCTGGGATACATAGAGATCTTCTGTCTCAGATAAATAAAAAAAAGAATTCATGGAAGAAGGAAAATATAACCCATAATCACTCACAGGTTGGGGAGGGGGTGCAGGACAGAAACTATCAACAAGCCTGGAATCTCCCATGTGATGGAATTACTCCCATAAGTTTTAAAGGAGATTTACAGTTGCTTCAGTTTGTCGAGCTCTCAGAAGAATTTGAGGGTGTTAATAAAGAAATGGTTACCAGATAGTTGTCAGGGAAACAGAAGTCACAAGAAACAACCGGACTGCCAGACTAGGATTTAAAAAAAAAAAAAGTCATGGAGAACTGGTGAGTTGCAATGTAATAAAAGACTGGATAAGGAAGAGAAAGAAAGAGTGGAGGGAAGGGGAAGAGAGGAGAAAGAAGAGGGGGAGAGGGAGGGGAGAGAGACTTTAAATGGAGATGAGTTAGATCCAAATTGGAGAACTAAGGAAATGAGAGAAGACCATTAAGAATAAACAGGCAGGGGGCTGGACAGATGGGTTGGCAGTTAATGGTAGGCACTGCACTTGCAGTAGAGGACCAGGGTTCAGCTCTCAGCACTCACATGGTAGCTCCCAGCCACCTGCAACTTGAAGGGACTCAAACAGCCTCCTCTGGCCTCCAAGGGCAATGCATAAGTGTGGCATAGTTATATACATGCAGGCAAACTTTAACACATATAAAATATAAATAAATAAATCTTTTAAAAAGAAAAGAAAAATAGAACCTTAATGACTTGTGAAAAAACTTTGAGGAAATCAAAACGGCATCCTGAAAGGAGAATATAGCATAGGAAATGTGAAAAATAGTTTTTAAAAATGCACAGAGGCCAGATGTGGTTGCACACACCGGCCATCCTAGCATCTGGAAGGTGGAACCTGGAGGATCAGAAGTTCAAGGACAGCTTTGGTTACATTGCAAGTTCAAAGACATCTCGGACTACAAACGAATCTATCCCAAAAGAAATCTTCAAGTATTTTTCCAACTTGGAAAAAAAAAATTCCCATCTACGTGTTGAGGAAGCTAAGAAAACAATATCACTACAATTCAGATTATTGAAGAAAATGAACTGGCCAAGCACCTATAATGAAATTATTATAGATATGATCAACGCTTGCACGATAAACAGATAAGGGCCATAATGACCAGACAGATATCCCCATTTCAGTATTTCCAAGCTTGGCGTGAACAGTCCTTGAGTTATCTCCAACAGTGGCAGCCAGCAGATGGAGACAAAAAGACAGAAGCTACACAAACCCCCTAATGGGATTTGCCCAGAAAACTTGGCATTTCAGAAAGCAACCGAGTCAAGGGCTTCCAGTAGACCAAAACCAGTGTCTCTCAGACATATCATATGAAAGATAACGTCTTTGCCATTCTTTAGCCTTAATTTAATTGTAAAGAAATGTGGGATCATGTTCTGTTCCAGGCAGAGGGGAATAATCAGGGTGTTACTCCATCCAATAAAAACAACTCAACACGAGAGCCAAACGTCTGAAAACCTCCCTCTTCTCAATTCTCTCTCCCTTCCTCTCTCTCTGTTTAAGGCTCTGGCATTAATCAAATTTTACGCCTAAAGCAAGCTACTCTTGCTTCTCCTATTGGAATTAAGTCTCTGGGGGTAGGAGAGATATAACAAACACACAAGATTCAGTAGCATTCATCAGATCAGACAATTCCAGCATCACCTCCTGTAACACCGGCTAGGGAATCATGAGAGCCAGGATCCAAAGAGAAAGAGCGCTGCAATCAAATGTTGTAGAATTCTGAGCCCACTTGTCTAGATACATAGCTTGGAGTGTTTCATGTCAGGACTCCACTGGCTTTGAAGCCCATTGAATCTGGGCATCCTCCAGCAGGATGGTTCTGTCCAGGATCTGGAGAAAGCATTCCATCAGCCACTTCCAAGGCCCATCGTTCTACAGGGCATACATCCTTCTTCATGGCTCCTGTGATCCATCGCTCTCTACAACCCCGGGCTGTCTTTTGTTCATCACTTCATTTCTTTATTTGTAATCCAAAATGATGGAGAATAGTTTAATAAAATCATTAGCTTTTCACCTTGGGAAGAATGGATGCTCCGCTACGGTGGTCTCCAGGTACCGTGAACAGACTCAAATAAACCTATTCCAGAAAGCTAAAGGATTCAAATGGAAACGAGCAACTGGGAAAGGCAAAAAGGGAAGTATTAAGTTTTCAGGCAATGATGTCTGATCTGGACAGACGGTTCACCAATGCAAAAGCAGCAACAAGGCACCTTAAGGAGATCTGACCCTCGGGAAGAATGGTGAGGGGCAGGCAAAGAACCAGGAAAGGGGCAGCTTGGGTAGGAGACCCCCTGTGGTTGGTCAGGTTCCATTGTGAAGTCTCAGGAAACCTTGAGCTCTTTCTGCTGGAAATTAAACCAAGATTTGAAACTAATGAGGGGCCTCTTTCTAGGAGAACATTGGACAGCATGTGCAGCTAATTATGTCATCCAGAGGGGCCAAGGGGACCTCAGGACATTCCCATGCAGCCTGTAAACTAGGGAAATTAATTCTAAGCTTGGAGTGAAAAAAATTAAGATACCACCATAAAAGCTCAGAGATTAAATGGTTTCTCCTCACCTTCTGAGAAGGTTACACCAGGGTCAGGAATGTTCGGTAACAATTAATGTCAATCTGGCCCCATTGTAAATATTTGGCTGGGAACAAAAGAGTTGCTGTCACCTGGCCAATCCCAGACTCCTCAATATATTTCGTCTAGGAATTCGGTGTGCTTGGGTGCAATTTCACTTTCAGGAGGACATTCTTTCCCAAGGAGAGGGAGGGAGGGAGGTAGCACACACGCATTATCGGGATCTGTGCTATCTAGCATTCAAGTGCCAAGGTTTAGACACTTCCATACCGTACAAAGTCCACTTGCTATAGGGAGAGGGGAGGGGAGCGGAGCTGTGGGAGATGGAAGATGAGAGATGTCTAAGAAAAGGGGAATCAGAACTGCTTTGAAGGAAGGCCAAGTCGGGTATTATCTGAAAAAAAAAGCAGTGTCTCATGGGGGCAGGGGGAAGAACGTGTAATACCAAGAGTAATTATCCCCTGACTGGTTGTTGTCAAATCAACCTGAGCCTTACCGTGGGGGGGGGGGAGTTAAAGACAAAACCCAAACACATGCACATTCTGGGTTCCATCTTCAGGTTGCTTTGTTGAGCACAGGTACCTGTTAAGCCCCAGTTGCAAATACTTGGTGATTAGCCAGTTTCATTAAATAGCTATTTTATTTTCTTTTATTAACTTCTTGAAATCTAATTTTTTTACAGGCTCAGACATGTAGACATATATTGTGAGCATATTCACTCCTGGGAGCCTTTCTTATTCTACCCCCCC
>LOJH01051182.1:0-10442 GCA_001685095.1 Ellobius talpinus
GGAACCTTTCACCTAGTTTGCATGAGGCTAGGGAGGGGGCTTATCTCTGGAGGCCAGATGCATGACTCATGACAAACCCTACCTTGTTCATTCCTGACTACGCCCTTCTGGCCTGGGACAAGCCCTGACTTATTTCTTAAGCCTTGCAATATGGCATTATTGCTGTTAGCATTAAAAGGGGGTATTTCTTTTCCTCTTCAATGCAATTGACTATGTTTCTCGGCCTCTAGGCTCCTCCCTCTCCAGAACACAACCTGTGTCAGCCAGGGATTATATGAAAAAAACTTTCAGTCTGCCACTCCCCCAGCCCATAGCTGGCCAGTCTATCACTCTCTAACCCACCCCTGGACAGTCCACCACTCCCCAGTCCATCCCTGGCCAGTCTGCCACTCCCCAGTCCATCCCTGGCCAGTCCACCACTCCCCAGCCCACCCTGGCCAGTCTTATGCTTTCATCAAGCAGCCTTTTCTTGACTTGGCAGCCAAGTCCACAGCCTCTGATAGACACATCAGATGCAGGATTTTCCGAGTGCCAGCCCCCTTCTGGGACCCTGAAAAATTATACCGTATCTCCAGATTTGTCTAATAGCTTTAAACTGAATTCACTGTATAGGGTTAAAAAGTTTAAGTCCAGACGTTTCTAGTCTTCTCTACAAAAGTATGGAACCTTAGTTTTGTATATTATGATTGTCATTAATCATTCCATGCCCTCTTCCCCCACCCCATCTCAGTCCCTGAGAAGTTAGGACATGAAAGCTAAGTGTTTGGCATTGTGGCTTGGGAAGTTTCCATCCTCCCTGGATGAGATGTTTGCCTGACAGGTTTCCTCTTCTAGGGTCTGTAAACACTGCAGAACTTGGTTCCTACCCAGTGTCTCCTACAGGAATGCCAACGTTCTCCTCTGCTGAATCCCCTGGTGAGGTGATACTCTCTGATGAAACAGGATGGGCCCTGAAATGTGACAGCCATAAGCTTGACTAAAAGCAGTCACCAGTTTCCCAATTGCCTTCACCAAGGAATCCTAACTCTCCTCAATACTGTTGCCATTTCTCCCCATCAAAAGTGACAGCTACTCTATTTTTTTCTAGAGATTTCTGGTTCCAATTTAATTTTGTCTCAGAGAAGCATATTTCCTTGACTTTAAACACAGAAGATTCCTTCAATCAAGGCTTTCTGTCTCCCCTCCCTACTACCGAAACAATCTGACACCAAAACGGACCTTAGAGATGATCCACTCCTGAGAACAGATTGGTCCTATGACTCTGATCTCTGGATTCCCCAGGCAGATGTGTTCAGTGTTTGCACACACACATATTCATGTTCTGTGGGTGTCCATTAGTATGTGCAGGTGTGTGTGTGTACATATGCACATCCTGTGGATGACAGAGGACAGCCTCAGGTGTTGTCCTCAGGGACACCACCACCCACCTCTTTGAGACAGAGTCTCTCTTCATCAGCCTGAAACTCACCAGTTAGGCTAGTCAGCTTGGCCAGTGAGGCCCAGGGATCCTCTGGTCTCCACCTGTTCAGCCCTGGGGTTACAAGTGCATGCCCCCATGCCTGTCATTTTCACGTGCTCCGGGGATCAGACTCTATCATCACACTTGTAAAGGCAAGTGTTTTGCCTTCTGAGCCATCTGCCCAGCCCTCAGGCAGCAGCTCTTTTCTTCAGCAACACCTCCTAAACACCTACTGTGTGGCAAACACTGTGCTCTTGTACTGAAGTTAAGCTGAAAAGCAACTCGATAACTCTAGGTGGATGCCCGGAACTATTTTTTAAATGAACAATCTACTGTCATTTACTCATTATCTTCTTTGACATAGACCAGGACAAATTTTATATTTCTATGGAGCTTCTATCATTTAAAGCCTTCTGTGGAGGTGTTCTGTGTTCCTAAATATCCCGTAAGCTGTGATATAACCTAAAGCAGAGGCTCCCAAAGCGGCTCCTCTCCCTTGGAGGTACTTGGCAATGTCTGATTAGTTTATCACACTGAGGAGGAAGAGTGAGCCTCGCACCTAACAGATAGAGCCAAGCACTATAGAGTGCATAAGACAACTGCTGCAAGAAAGAACATCAGCAGGGCCCAAATGGAGAGACTCAAGCCCTGAGGAAAGAGAGCAGGCACGAAGGTGAATCACTGGCCTTCCGCACCCTGGCAGCCCTTCTTCAGCTCGAGAGACTCTGCTTTTCTCATTTTGTGTAGGGAAGTTCTGTAGTTCTATACAAACTTTACTTTTAAAGGAATGGGGTTTTTCCCCACTTAAAAAAGTGGGGGGAAGAGGGTTGGGGGATGTAGTTCAGTGGTAGAGTGCTTGCCTAGCAAGCCCAAGGCCTTGGGTTCAATCCCTAGCACCCTAAAAGGTGAAGACTTGCAGTAGGGTAGCTCTCTATGAATGTGCAAGAATATGTTCATGTTTGTGTATGTGCAGGGATGTTTGCATGCAGGTTTGTGTGCATTTTGTGCATTCAGGGACATGTGCACATACATACACACACATTCATGCTGATGCCAGAGATATCTTTATTCTTTCCTTGTTTGTGAGTCAGGGTCTCTCACTGCATCTAGAGTGTGCCAATTCAGCTTGGCTGACTGGTCAGCAAGCATCAGAAATCCTTCTGTCTGCCTCCCCAGCAGTGAGATTGCAAGGGTGCACCACCACACACTACTTTTTTCATGGGTGCTGTGGATCCGAATTCAGGTTCTCATGCTTACACACCAAACACTTTACTAGCCAAGCTATTTCCCTGGCCCCTTAGATAATAACTCTTTGCATTCTGTATAATAATTAAGCCAGATTAGAGCAGCGCACAGAGGGAATAGAGCCTCAGTCTTGCATCACAGGAATCTGTGCCCGCCACCCTTACAACATTTGCAAAGCCATATTGAAGTGACTCTTTTGTGTCTTTCTGTTTAGACCAATGACTGGCAACTTTTTTTTTAAAAGCCAGATTATAAATATGTTAGTCTTTGTGGACCAGACTATCTGTGTTACTACCCAGCTCTACTGTTATGACCCCCAGACAGCCATAAACAATAAGTAAGTAACGGGGATGTTTGTGTTCAGTCTCTATTTACAAACACAGAGGTTGGGCCAGATCTGGCAGGAAGATAAGTTGTTTGCTAATTCAGGTTTGACTCTAATCAGGAGCCATGTCTGGTTCCTCTTCATGGCTCTTCTCCTGTGCTTAATGTCACATTGGTCCTCTCCTGTGATTAGCTCAGGAAACTTGCTGAATGATACAGAGGGCCAAGGGTACAAGCATACCTTCAAGAACATTTTAATGAAAATAGCACTGGGAGAGAGAGCCATCCAACATTTCCCAGGGTGTTTAACCATTTCCCTATGTTGAACACTAAGGATGACGCCAGTATTGATAATAACATCCTGATGAGCCCTATCGTTCTGAAATTGTTGGCCTTGTTTCTTATCAATTCCTTTGCATAAATTCTTAGAATAAGAATTCACTGCTTGGAACAGCATTGATTGCTACACTGCTTTCCAAGAAGGTGGTGTTCATCTATATTCCCGACAGTGACGTGGGAGAAGGATTTGTCATATGCGGAAGACTTCTTTCAACAGAATGGCATCCATAAAAGTTTTGGCCTCCATATGTATTTCCACAAATTAGCTCACCATAAATACAAGAAAATTAGTGTTAGCGCCAAATCATTTTAATATTCTCCCGCACTGCTGTAATGGCTTGCTTATTAAGGCTCCATGTTTTGCCTCTCAGGGTCACCTAGCCAGCCAGCTGAGGTTGCCCTGCCACATGTGCTTGTGAAACTCATAGAGAGCACCTGCTTCCCATTAGGGAGTTGGAACCCTCCCGCCACTATCTGTATGCCTGGCACCACCCTCCCTGCCACAATGGACACAGCCTCCTCCCTGTGAAATTTACCACCAAATATGTCATCCAGATTGCTCGTTTCCCTCAGGAAATCTCATTTAGGTCAATTTTGGCACACAATTGAGGGTAATTCTCGTATGATGGCTTGCAACATGTAAAATTTTCCTACAATGTGTTGCAAAAGAAATTACTGGGAAAAATGGTGTGAACATCTGATACTTGTCCAATCACCTTTGTAACCGCAAGATAGATCTCTTTTGAGTGGCAGTTCATGGTGCAGTGCAGAAAACACAGAACAGAGGTGGCTGGGTGGGAAGCAGATGTTCGCTCTGGCTGTCTCTGGTTGTTTGAACAGTAAGAACAGAGAAACTGTGTAAGGAATTGTCTTTGAGGTGCACTATGCCCTTTCCTTGGATTTTTTTTTATCACTTTCTGAATTTGTCCAAATGAAGAAGAAAGTATTTCTACTTGAGTGGTGTTATAGAAGTATGGATATGTCCTCTGGTTACATGATAATGAGATTTACTTAAAATGGATCAATTTCAGGCATAATCAAATCTATAAAACCAATGATAACAAAACCCAGCATTCTCTGAGAAGCGGCTGTGCCACCTCATTCTGCCTGTTTCCTCATTTGGTCATGCCAGCAGCCTGAAGAAGACACTATTACAGCAGCATCTCCAGTCACAAATACAAAAGAACCCAAAAGCCAACTCAATAGGCATGTCCAAAGAGCCAGGATTCATAAGCACAGAGGCGGGACAGGACCCGTGTCTGGAAGACTCCCATGCTCATCTTAAGCACACTGATGATACTTCGCTGGGGCCTCCCAAAGAGTTTGGGAGTAAGCCACCAATTTGGAGTCATCTCCGTTAGACATGAGTTAGTGGGCTTCCTGACACACAAGCCAGAGTTTCATCCACTGTTCCTAGGTATCTCAGGACAGGATTGTTTCCAGCATGCTGTAGTGGCGTAGCCTGGCCATCGTCCCACATTAAGTCAGAGACAAAGCCAGGACTATGTCCCTGGCCTCCTCATTCCAACTACTTTTCCTGCTAGATGGCATCAACCACACTTAACAATTACATGGCAGTGTTCTTGGAGAGAAGTGTCCTAGTTTGGTCTCTCTTGCTGTGATAAAACACTCTTGCTACAGGCAGCAGAGGAGGAAGAAAGGACTTATTTTATATTACACTTCCAGATCTCAGTCTATTGTTGAGGGAAGTCAAGGCACGAACTCAATGCAGGAACCTGAAGCAGAGACCATAAAGGAATGGTGCACTCAACAGTTTGCTCACTGGTCCGTGCTTAACTAACATTTTTTTTGTATAACCCAGGACTACCTGCCCTAGGAATGGTGTTGCTCACAGTGGGCTGGATCATCCTACATCTGGTAGTGATCAAGAAAATCCCTGACAGGCATGCCCACAGGCCAGCTGATCTAAGCAAGTCCACATTGAGGCTTCTCTTACATGACTCTAAGCTATGTCAAGTTGACAATTAAGGTTAACCAGGACAGGGGGAATCAGCTGTTTTAAAGAAAGAAACATTTCACATACGATAGTGTTTCACAGAACTACACACTCCAAGAAGTCTATATAAATAATGGCAAACTTCAAATGCAGTCTACTCTTTAGTTAGTGGTATAATGCTGATTCCATTGGTACCCAGGGCTCTGACGATGCATAATGAGATTCAAGCATTAGGGAAATATGGGTAGAAGGTCAACAAAACTCCCTGTAGTGTTTTTACAACTCCTTGTGAGTCTAAGTATTTCAAAATAAATAGAAAGCTCTTACAATAAGAAATTAATATAATCGGAAGACAAACTAAAATATTTACTCATTTGCTCCATGTAGAGTATAATGTTCAAACAACCAGTCTGGGAGAGACACATCATGCAGTTGGTCCTTTGCAAGACTAGAAAACAGGCACATCAGAGTCACCTCTAGGCTGAGATCTGTCCAGGGTTTTACGCTGACATCACCTTGAACTTGTTCTCTGGGCTTGGTCACTGCCACGATCCACTCCTTCGGCAACACTGTCACCTTCAGCACGTCCACTGACCCTTTGGTCTCTAATCCTTACATCAAAGTTTTAAAAACATGCTCTTTGGTTTCGAACCATACAGCTAACAACACAACTTTACCCAGGCATTTGACCGCTCTCTCTAAGTCTTCGCTCCCTGTAGTTTACAGCAATCCATGGACTGCTTTTAAGATAAAATGAGAAAAATGGATTTCCAAAGAACCTATAATATAGTAAAACCTCTGTGAGTATTAGACATTACAAAGTTGAAAACAATGTGGGGGGATTAAATCTTCTTTCTCCTTCTACTGGTCTGTGGGTCATAGGGTCCTGTTCATTTTGCATCTGAATGTCCCTCAGCCCCTACACCCTACTTCAAGCTGGGATATTGAAGCATCCACTAGTCTCCATGAACCCAATTTTCAGTTTCTAAAAGAGATTTGATCCTGTCCTGGGGGAACATAAAAAATGCAGGTAGTCCTTGTTGCCTAATAATTTTCGATTATCTGTGTGCATGTATCAAGTAATCCTGAAAAATTAATTCCTCCCCCAGAGGTGAGACCTCAGTCTGATTCACCTGGGTACTTTCCAGGTGACTTGCCTGGTGTGGTCCCCTGTGACAGCATCAATAAAATATACATTTATATGGTTAGATCATCATGACCAATACTTCTTGTCCTTTGAGACCTGGTCCAAAGGTCATTTTTTCAGTCAATCAAATTGTGCTTCGTTGTATCACTGATCTTCAGTATAGTCCTGTGAGGAAACAGCGCAGCTGTCATATAAATAAGTTTTCTGTGGCCTTGGAGCTGGGAATGAAGGTCTTGGATCCATGCTGTCCGCCCGGTCCTCTAGAGCTGGGAATGAAGGTCTTGGATCCACGCTGTCCGCCCGGTCCTCACTCTAGAGTCGTCGTTCCTGCTACATGAAGTGAGTCGCAGTTTGTGCGACTCCATGGCAAATCCATCCCTCTAAGGGCTGGGGAGCCACTAGAACACGAGAAAGATGTTCCAGAGGTTTCTTTTCATGTCTGGGGAAGGGTCACCCACCCTTTGTTTTCATTTCTGTCTTGAGAAGTAAGCCACACTGAGAGGCCAGGGTGTGCTCTGAGAAGACAAAGAGTGTCGCTGTCAGCTCTTGGCACTGTGTGTGTAGCTACTCCTTTCACTGAAGCCAGTCTCCAAGCTGTGTGGGTGTCTGCTGGGAAGATTGCAGTGGCAAAGTCTCCATCCGTCCACAGTGACTGAGCTGTGCAGGAAATCAGGTGACCATCCATCCAGTAGTGTCTAATTCAAAATAGCAAGCGACATTTTGCCTGTCTGTGGTTGTCTAAAGCAGTGTGTGTTCATATAATTTCCAACAGAAAATCTGTCGTGACTGCATTTGGGGACAGAGGGCTGAAGTAATGCAGAGTCCATATTCTCCAAGATGGACTTCCACAAGAGTGCCCCTTGTTCGTTCCTGAAATACTCTCCATCCCCTATCTCCAAGAATATTTCTAAGAGAGCTTTCTAGACTGCCTGCTCCCCATCTCTAGGTAGGACCCACTCCACACTGCAGCCAACACTGTTGTCCTCAAAACACATCTTGAATATGACCCTCTACTTCTTTATATGTCTGGTAGTCGTTGATTCCTTAGATTAAAATTCTAATGCTTTCCCCTGCAGAGTCTATCTGATTCATTTCATCCCTCACTACAACCCGACCCTATAATTTAAATGTAAACTGTCTCCCATAGGTACACATGTTTGAACACTAGGTCTCCAACTGGTCGTAATAGTTTGGGAGGCTTTTGAATCTTTGATTTGGGTCAAATGGGTCAATAGGGAATCGGCTCTGAGGCTGTCACTTCCAGCACATTCTCTCTGCTTCCTGGTTGTCACCACGAGCAAGTAGCAACCATACACTTCCCTACTGTGAACTCCACCATGGTGAGCTGTACCCTCTCAAACCATGGGTCTGAATAGATTCTGCCCCCTTTAAGTTGCCTCTGCCAGGTGATCTACTTCCTTGTATGCATTTGCTTTGTTCGTTCCTTCTTCTGTGCCTTTGTGCATGTGTCCTCTCTACTTAAGATGAGTTTAGGATTAGCCAGAATGGACCAAAGGCTGTAGAGAGAGGGGATCTTGAGCTCTATCTAGGACTGTTATAGTTATACTAGTTATATTTTAGTGCTGGGATAAACACCGTAACCAAGGCAACTATAGAAGAGAGCTTTAAGGGCTTACAATTCTGGAGGGATAAGAGCCCCTGATCGCGGAGCATGGGGCCTCAGGCACTGCTGAGAGCTAACATCTCAGACTCCGAGCAAGAGGCAGAGACACATTGGGAATGGTGCAAGTCTTTTGAAAACTCAAAGTGACTTCCTTCCTCCAACCAGGCCCTGCTTCCTCATCCTCCCCACACAGCCACCAACTGGGTACCAAATATTCAAATGCCTGAGACTGACAGGGGATATCTCATTCAAACTACCATGCTGTCCATCTTACCCATCCACAATCATCAATTTAGGTAGACTCTCAGTTTTGGTGGAATAGGATCTATTGTCTCTTTCTTAAAGTTTATTTTTATTTTATGTGTATACCTGTTTACTTACATGTATATATGTGAACCACATGCATATAGTGTCTATAGAGTCCAGAAGAGGACATCAGATGGCTTGGAACTGAAGTTACAGATAGTAGTGAGCCTCCATGCAGGTAATGGGAACCAAATCCAGAGCCTCTTCAAGAACATCCAGTGTTCTTAAACAGAGAGCCATCTTTCCATTCCCAGGGTTTCTGTCTTGTAGAAACCCTGGTGTTGGTAGTATTGCCTTGTTTCAAAGCAAGGGAGAATGCAAGACAGTGAGGGTGTGGCTCTAATTTTCCTTACTTTTCTGCTAAAATGTTCAGGGGTACAGGCAAGACATTTTTAAAGGGAGAAGAAAGACATAGCAAACATGACATTTTGAAAGGCTAATTGGATATGGATGGACATATTGAGATGCTGTCTGTTATTGTCAGAAATAATGTCTTACAGAGAAGTTGTTGTGGAGAGAGCAATGTTATTGATGGACTTATTGCACTCAGGAATATGGAAGCAGTAAGGCAGAAGAACAGTGCCTGCAGAATGATGTCAGTCAAAGCAAAGGAACAAAACTAAACACCTCTGATGTGAGAGCTGACCTCGCCCACAGGATTCGACCCATAGGACCCACGTGGATAGAGCCATGGTTATTTAATGCAATCAGATGTGAACTGGGAGGGGTCTGCTGACCACTCTGCCCCTGAGATGTGATCTCAAGTTTGCTATTAGGTTCAAGAATCAAAATAAGCTTGTGAGTCAGGGAACATACGTCTCAAGTTTTAGAATACCATTCCTATTTCATCCTCTGCAACCCCAGAGCTCAATGGGTAATCCTATAATCCCAATATTTCATCATCCAAACTACATTCTGCTTATTTCCTTCTGCCCATGGAGGAGATGTGACAGAATTCTCTGCCCAGACCACAGGTCCCAGTTTTGAATTCAGGAAACAGGATCATGAGCCCTACGGAGCCAGCTTGGGCAGTGGGAGAAAGACTCTAATCAAGATCATTACATTTTGTTCCAAAGCTTTATTTTCTTAATGCAAAACAAAATTATAGATGATGGGAAATAAAGATAAAGCATAAAGAAACTGAGTAATGAGATCGGGTTAGGGGGCAGATTCAGGTTAGTCAGGAGTTTCCATAAACAAGATTGACTGTCTGGTAAAGTCTCTGGTAGAAGCTTGCCATCCGGCCTGGGGGTGCTTGAGGCGTTGCACTTCTGGGAAGCACCTCAGAGTAACAAGCAAGCGTGCTTGTGCTCAGGTCTCCAGAGCCACAGTTACCAGTGGAGCCTTGGTGAAGCTCAAGCTCTTATTTCCCATGAAACTGGGCCAGGAAACAGTACGTGGGGGGAGGGGGGTTGCTTTGTCACGTGGTGATAGGATCTGCAATGTAGAACAGACTTGGCGGCCAACCTCAGTTTTAAGTGGGGTATTTACTGTGGTTCCAACGAGATTTAAGAAATTCCCAGCATGGGGCATTCATGACCCTCCTGTAGTCTGGAGGGGAGGATTGCAAAACAGTATCGCTGTCCAATCATATAAATATCAAACTCTACCTCCTTATTCATTTTCTTCTGATCAACTATCTCAACCAAATATACTCTTAAATGGATCTGTCTTGTTTATTGTATGGGGCTTCCGTCCTACCCCTGGAGGGTATATTTCACGAGTAGCTGAAAAGGAAGGCTCTTAACCACAGTAGGTACTATGTGCATAGCTGTTGAATGAAGGAATGTATGAACTTTTAAAAATGGGGGGGCATGCAACTTATGTGTGCCTGTTGAGGCCAGAGGTCAGTATTGACTATTGTCCTCTATGGCACTACATCTTTCTCTTTGGGATGCTACAGAAACTGTCTCTCACTGATTAGCTAGACTAGGACCCCCTCCCCAACCCACACAGGCGCGCCCTGCCTCTGCCTTCCAGTGTTGGGGTAATGGAGGAGGGTCATCTGTCTATATGTTACTTTCATTGGTTAATAAAGAAA
>LOJH01051186.1:0-12554 GCA_001685095.1 Ellobius talpinus
ATTTGTGTGTTGTTATTTCGGGGTATAAGGTAGCCGTGCGGGAGCCGGGTGGGAAGCAGGCCTGCTCACCTCATCACTACCGCTCCCCTTCTACATGGACCTGTAATCGTGTGGTTTGCTTTGTAAACGTGGATGCTACTCTGTGGGACTGCCCTCAGGAAGAGGAGGACATGTTTGTCAGGGGCATGAGATGTGCACAGGAAGCCAGCATAGGAGCCCAAGGCTACTTGTTACAGGTTTCCTTGGTGACACTTCCACAGCCGCATTGGCAGTGGCTGTGATCAGAGGTGGGATATTAGATTCCCACATGTCTGCTCTGCCATTGAGCCTATGTCCAGCGTGTTTCCTGTGCTTGCTGCCTGCATACACATGAGAGGTCACATCCTCACCTGGTGGTTTCCTGGAGCCTGCTTCAGTGTGTCTTGAAAATGTGTATAGTAGCCTAGGAGGCTATGTGTCTGTATTTTAAAATTTTCTGCAGCATATTTTTCTTTAATATGTGCTTTCTTAAATCTCCACCTCTGATCACAACTTGCCCACAAGACTAGTTGCTTTTTCTCCATGTTATCACAGCTCTCTGCATGACCCTCTGTTTGTTCAGATTCAGAGTTTTAGGCGTGAAGTATCTGGATTGCGGGCTGAATATGCTTTCTCCTGGGCAGTGTGTCTGTGGGGCTGGAGATGGTTTGAGAGTTGATGCCTGCGCCTCTCACACCTCCAGCATCAGGGGTGTGGACTGTATCTGCCTGGTGGGTCTTCAGCAGCCTGAGTCACCAGCCTTCTCACCTCAGGCTTCAAGCACGTCATTACCAGGTCTACCTGAACAATGTTCTGGGACAGGTATGTAGGGCTTTTTGGTCTTTTTTCCAGGACTGTATTAATTGCAATATTGTTTGGCTGATGTCTCAGACATATTTCTAGCTAGTTTTTACATCTTAAATTAACCCGTTTCTGTCAACCTGTTTATCACCACAAGGCTGTGGCTTACCTAAGGTTCTGACTGGTGTCTTTCTCCTTTGGTAGCTATGTGGTTTATCCCTGACTCTGCCTACTCTTTCTCTATATCTCTTCCAGCCTGGCTATATTCTGCCCTGCTATAGGCTAGAACTTTATTCATTAACCAATACAAGCACCACATATACAGAAGGACATCCCACATCATTTCCCCTTTTCTGTCTAAATAAAAAGGAAGGTTTTAACTTTAATATAGTAAAATTGCCTATACAAAATAGTTATCAAGCAAGAATTACAGTTGAACTGTTTAGTCCATTTACATTTGGCAAATTAAGGAAAATATCATCTATCCTATATTTGTGAGTCTAAAGTTTATATCTAATTTATCTTTTATTGTAACTAAGGAAACAATAACTATAACTGTTTTCAACTCTTAAAAAACTCGAGAAGGATATAATGTCACCTAAATAATCAGGAAGTGCATTGTAAGAAACTTCCAGAGTCCTAAAATTGACAGAGACATCTTCCTGCCTGGATAGTCACCCAAAGTTCGTTTTTAATGTTGGGCCTTCCATCTTCAGCCTATAGGTCCATAGTATCTGGCAGACTTTTTCACGAAGCAGGAAATTTCAAAGACTGTTTTGCCTATATTTGCAGTTTGCCAGTCACTTTCTTCTGTGTCCTACAGTCTGCAGTCTGGCAGACTCTTTCATGAAGCAGGAACCTTGAAGGACTATCTTACCTTTAGGCAAGTTCAGCAGTCGTTTCTGTGTGTCTTGCATGTCTAGTTCATACAGCATATCATTAAACAGTCCAGGTAAGAGCAGTTTTTTCCCCCAAATGGCTGGCAAACTCCTTAAGGAGACTCTTTGATGCCCATCTTCCTCTTGAAGTAATTGGTGCTTCCAGGAGCAGACATGTCTCACTGTTGAGAAAAGTCTGAGTTCTTAAAACCTTTTAAATTCCATATTCTATAGTTCTTTGAAAGGTTTGAAGAGTACCTATCCATCTAAAATATATCTCTTTGCATCTAGAAAACATAACTAACATGATTACAGTTTGACTATTATAGATGACTATTAATCTGTATTTCTTAATTATACATTACATTTTAAATGTAATGTTGCACAAACACAATACCTTAAACAAGAGCAGAAATACATATACACAGTGTAAGAAAGTCAATCTTAAATTTATATCAAGATCCATACCAATGCAAACTATTTATCTCTATATCATATCCCCATTATTTTTTTCTCTAGAAAGACTTTAATTGTAACCATTAGCCATTTATAATCAACCTCCTTTAATTGAAAACAAACATTTATAAATAATCATTTTGGGAATTTGGGCATGGTTTTCTTCAAACTGCTTCTTGCTGTTTGTTAGACGAAGTATTTTTAGGGTTCATGGAGACCTTTTGGGGGGATCTTGTTCCATGAAAACACATTAGCCTGGAAGGAATTCGCAGGTTCCTATCCTCTGTGGAAACAAAAGCAGAACCTCTTTTCCAAAGCAACATATCCTTAGACCCAAATTTTGAAGTCAAGACACCTTTATGTTGATTTAATTTAGCAGCCTCCAGAATCAAATGTCTCTCTGCAGTCAAAATTTAAAAAAAACACAATAATATACATAATCTAGACTGTGTATTTTCTATCTTTGCATGGCTTGTTTTAAACTCTATTACTTTTGAATATTTATTATCTTCACTCCTTTAATTTATGCCTGTCTGTGCTTTTTCTGTGTATTCTCTTTTTCCTCTCTCTCCCAAGCCTATGTACATTTCTTAAATACACTATGACCTGTTCAGAGGTTTATTTCTGTCTAAATCTGTCTTTATTGAGTATATGTAAACATTTTCTGACCAAGAGTTGCCTTTTTTTCCCTAAATGCTAAGTGGATGGGCATGGCTAAGACTAACCTCGTGGTCCTGCCTCTTGGCTCTGCCCCCAGCATGATGGAGATACATTCACTGCCTCTGTAAGCCATGCACACTGCCCCAGCTCCAGGGACACAGCAGGTCTATGTCGCATAAAGCAATTTGTAGCACAGTGCTCACAAATTCCATTTAAGCGCAGAAGCTCCCCAAAGAGCCAGAGTTCCAGCGTAAACCAGGAAGCTGTCTCTCAAAGAAGCCATGCAGTTCTTGCTACTAATGCTGAATCAGGAAGCCTTCTCTTAAAGGAGCTGTGCCTCTGCTCGCTGCCAGCCATCAGTGCCTATCTGAAAAAATGTGGCTACCAGGAAGCTACACTTGACTCCCGTTTTTGTGGGTCTAGAAGCCTTCTTTATTTTTTTCTTAAGCTCTTTTTAGGTCTCATGTGGATCCATGCCCCAGATGGTGGGCACCATTTGTCAACGGAGACTTCTTATCAAATCCCTGCGGTTTTGTCCTTATTTACAGTTGTGTTCATATGCCAGCTAGCCATGGCCTTCTGCTTCCACTGTGTGAGTCTGGGTCTGCAAGCTCTGTGGCCATAGCATGCTTGGTTGATGACCAGAGTGGTGATCCAGTCTGGGTGATGTTCTATATTCCCATCACAGCTGTGTGGGGCCCAGGCATACTCTTAGCACACTTGAGTGGGTTCACTGTAGACATTCGAATTTGGAAATTCTGGAAGGGTGAGATGGAATATTGAGGTGGAAGGGACACAGCCCAGAGAGATGCTTCCAGACTGTCTGCTCTGAGTGCTGCCATCTGAACTAGGCTCAAACCCAGCAGACATGAATCTTGCATTGCGTGCTGAGTGCTGGGCACATCTGGTGACACCAGGGAGGTCGAATTCTCCTTCTGGCCACATGGGGGAGTTCAGCGCCTCTTGTTGGGTTCTCTAGGCACAGGAATGGTTGGTGTGACTCAAACCGAGAGCTCAGCATGGGGCTTTCTAGGCACGATGCTCATGTGTGAGCGTGTTGGCTCACACCATTACTTCAGTGGTGGAACGATGAGGTAGCAGTGATTCAGACACTGTGGTCTGTGGACAATGAGAACCACCTGCAGGATTTCAGTAAGGTCCTTTGCAGAACAGACACCACCTGATGGATGCCAACATTTCCAAACACTCGGACGTGGCAAGCCTTTCTCATACATACCTGGTGTAGGAGGATCAGGAAAAAAATAAGTAAAAAAAATAATTATATATATACATATATATGCATATATGTATCTGCTAGCCGGAGGTTAACTTTGAAGGCTTCCTCAAATGCTCTTTGCTTTTTGAAACAGTGTCTGTCCTTGCACGTGTAGCTCCCCACTTTGCCCAGGCTCTGTGGTGAGCGGGATCCAGCCATCTTCCTGTCTCTATCTTCCTCTGCTAGGATTATAGACAACACACTACTGAACCCAGTTTTTTTTCACATGGATGCTGGGGATCCGAACTCAGGCCCTCATGCTTGTGTGGCAAGCCCTTTACTGGCTGAGCCGTGCTCTTAGCCCTTGGCTCTGGTTTTGAAAGACGTCGTCTGACTTAGTTTCCCGTAGAGATTTGAGAATGGATTTAGGGAACTATCCTGACTGTGGGAGCATATGGTTTGCATGCCTGCAGTGGAGATGTCCAGTGAACGAGAGAGTGAGGAGCGCAGTTTTCCATCAGGAACATTCTACAAGGGAGATCCTTGTCCACCAGGAACATGTCTACTCTCTGTGTTAACATATAGTGTCTTACCGGCTCTCCTGTGAGGACTCGAAGATCTTTGTCTGCTCTCCATGGTTACACGGATGGGCTGTTCCCTCCTCTGGTGTTCCGTCAACTTAATTCATCAGGGACAAGCCTGAGACCTGTGGCTTTCCTTTCTGTGGCTTTCCCTTTTGCAGGCAGAGCAGGCAGGGCCAGGCCTCTCTAATGGACACAGACTTAGGGCAAGAAAGTGATTTCTGCAAAGCAAAATCAACTCAGCAGGAAATGAAGCAGGAAGTTGAAAGCAGTGCCATGATACATGTGGGCAGGAATGGCTTGACTTTGGGGCTTTGGTGCAGAGCTGAGAAGCCACAGCACACGTGTGAAGTTACGGTTCCCAGATGGATGCGTTGAATTGTGTGTCTTTGGTTGTATTCTTGCACAAATGTGTGGTGGCTCAGTTAAAACTTCATGTTAAGTACTGGTGGTTCACGCGAATACACAGTTGGAGCATCTGGGGTGGCAGCCTTGCTGGGGAGAGCCACCTGAACATGCTCTGCCTGCATGGTGTCTCCTTACAGATGAGACCGGCTCATCCTCCTGGAGACAACCCTGCACATTCATCCCGGAGCCCAGGCAGGGAGGAGAGTCTGCAGGCAGAGTGGCTTCTACTCCTGTTGCTTCATGTTTACCGGAGAATCACATGTGGCAGCTCAAACAGATACTCAGTTTGGCAGACGCTAGGCGTTGGGTTCTTTTAGTCTCCAGTGCCAGGTTTGGCAGGTTAACTGCCCACTGTCTTGCTTCTGTCTTCCATAGAGAAGAGCATCTCATATAGACAGCCACACGGCATCTCTCCACTCAACAAGTGCCTGTATTGAGTAGTGAGCTTGAATGACTTTCTCTGTTACCAGCTAGGGGTGTGTGGTTGTTCCTATAAACACTCATACGTTAGTCATATTCATGAACCGCACAGAATCATGCCTGTGAACAGGCATGGCCTGTTGAGTATGGCAGAGATCCAGCAGCTCCACCTCCAGGCCCCACCTTGCCGGCTGCAGGATGCTTCCATTTAATCTCTGCCTGTCTCCTAGCAGCACCTTGCACATCTGCTCACAACATTTGCATTGGACAAATTAGAGAGGAGGAATCCAGGGCTGTGTGTCCTCCTGCGTGCAGGGAGGGGAAGTGGTGTCCATTAGATGTGGGCACCATTAAATGACGTGCTTACAGCAGTCCTTACCTTATGGCAAAAGGGCTGTCCTTATGTAGTCACATGGTTAACAACACGGTTTGGGGTTCTTGAAAAATGTTTGCGAGCCTGGCGTGATTGACATGAGCCGGTGTCACCCTAAAATACGAGATCTAGCCTTCCGTGTGTCAGCTCCTGCTGCGAGTCCACAGAAAGCACTTCTCTCTAGGTCAGTGTTTGTCAGCCTTCCTAATGCTGTGATCCTGTAATACAGGATGTTGCAGTGACCCCAACCATAAAACTTTTTCTTGTGAGGAATTGTAATGTAAATATCTGTGCTCTCCCATGGTCTTAGGTGATCCCATGAAAAACTTTTTTGACTCCCCCCCGAGGGTTTGTGACCCACACGTTGAGAATCACTGCTCTAGGGGCTCACAGGGTGGAGCTCAGCACCTGGAAACTTAAAAAAATACTTATTTTATGTTCGCTTTCACTAAGACACTGTTGCTCCCTAGAGCACAGTCTTACTTTTGCAAGATTAGTGGCCATTCTGTGTACAGCCTTGCCATCATTTTCATGGGGAACACAGCGGAGCCTTCCAGAGAGTTAAGGCAGCATTCGGCTTGCTCTGAGTCTTTGGTTCCTAGCAAGGAACCACATTTCGTCCCCAATGCTAGAGCTTTCTGCAGTGTCAGTAAACGTGTCTGAAGTGTGTTTTTGTACAGGGAGAGCAGGGTAAATCCCATAAAATGTGACTTCACGTTCTCCTCAGGACTCAGTCTTTGTAAACATTCTCTGATGGATCACCCTCCTGTAGGGTTCCGGCTGCTTTGCAGAAGGGCCGTGCATGTCAGTGATAAACCGGGTCCCGTTGTCGCCACTCTTGGCAGTCGTCAGTCTGGAACATTTAAATGGGTGTAGTGTTTGCACCATATGTTTAGCTAAGCGTTTTGGGAGATCAGTCCTTTGGTGATTTTGGGGTATATTGATTGGTGTTTGCATAACGGCAAACAAAATCTTAAGACCTTTTCAGCCATTTTACCAAAATGCATTTAATTAAGAGCATTGCTTGCTTGCATCAGGTGTCTGAGTTCTTTCTTTGATGTCAGTGAAACTGATTGCCGGAGTGTTTATTTTTGCCATGAGCTGGTAAGGAAGGGATTTCTTTTGGCGTGGGGGGTGTCTCCTACACACTGTCCTGCCTCCTAGGTAATGGTTAGTGGGAAGGAAGCTCAGCAGCTTGCTGCTGGACATTGTCTGCTTCCTGCTCCATCCGGTCCTTTTGTGAACATGGTGGTGATGGAGGCTGTTCCCCTCACAGAAAGGCACTTGAGATAACATCAGCTGGACTGTATCAGCAGCAGCTGGGTGGTGGTCAGGTGAGAGGCTGCAGCTAGGGCAGTGTCTGAAGTTAGGCAAGCGCCTGTTGCTTGGGGTAAGTGACATAGTCCATTGTGGAAACATTGTAGCAAAAGTGCATTTTACGCTCCGCTGATAGGAAACGGGGCTTTCTGTGAGGTTGTTTTCACCGCTGACAGTTTCTAAAAGAATTTGAAGATGTTTGTTAGACACCAGGGTGGGGAGGGTTCTCTATCAGTCAGCCTCTGTGAGAAATTTCTCAGCCACGTTTAAACTGGAATATTCCTGAAGTTTTGTGAAGGCTTCCTGATTTTTGACACTGGTTTTAAAGATAGAAATTATGGATTTTCATGTTTTTTTTTCTGGTGTTACACCCCCTCTGCACTCCTCCACTTCTCAGCTTTCCTGAGGTATTTGCAGCATTGGTCTTAATGGTGGTGAGAAAGGGTGCAGAGGCTCCACCCAGGCTCTCCAGAGACGGTGCTGGTGCAGGTCTCAGAGCCAGGAAGTGGGGCACGTCACAGAGACCTCTAGAAGAAGATCACGTTGCTAGAAACTGCTTCAGGTGTGTAGGCTCTGCCCTCAGGCTGCAGTGCTGCTCCGCGTGGCGGGGGAGAGGACAGACACACACATGTGCAGGACAGACACACACATGTGCTTTCTTATCTGGAGAGCCTCATGGAGCAGCCTGGCGCCTGCTGTCCTGGCCATGCTAGCTTTGAGGTGTTTACTTTCCTAGTGACAAGTCACTGATACAAGGCCCCAAAACTAGCAGATAGTGCCCAGCTCGTCCCCAGGAATGTGTTAATTTCAGAGCAGCACAGACAGGTAGATGATCTTACACTTTGATTCAGAACTCCAGCCATGTGTCCTATGAAAGTCTCTGATTGCTGTTGTCAGGGTGGTACGTAGTGTTAATGACTAGGGAAGGGTGTCTATTGTCGTTTACTCTTGAGCTTCTCTGGGTATGACCCTTGACCCTTGGTTCCTCAGCTGTGACTACCCATCTTCATATTAAGGGAAAGAACCCAGAGGTTTCTTGCCCCTCCTTTTCTTTTCTTTCTTTCTTTTTTTTTTTTAAAGACTTTTATTTATTTGTTTGTGTTTGTCCTCAGAGGCCAGAAGAAGGCACTGGATCTCCTGGAGCTGCAGACAGCTTTGAGCCACACTGTGGGTGCTAGGAGGACTTGAACCCTGGTCCCCTGCAAGGACAGTAAGTGCTCCCATTTGCTGAGCCATCTCTCAGCCCAGATGCTCTGTTTTGAGATGGTAACTGCAGTTACCTTTGACCTGAGCAAAGGCTTTCTCCTCAGACTTGTGTCTGGAAGATGGAGTGTTTCTTCTGTTTGGAGCAAGGACTTTATTTGGCTTTTTGTTTGTTGAAAGGTAACTTACAGGCAGAGGAATCCCATTTAGACCACATCGTATTTTTACTGTGATCGCACATAGTATCCACTGCCCTGGTCTGAGGTGAAAAACTTGCTAGAAATAGAAAGACCACGGATTCATAGACAGTAGAGCGGATGCTTCTCTGTATCTGTGGACTTGTGTGATGGTACTTGCTTTAATTTGTTTGGGGTTTGCTAAAATTTAAAGGAAAGTCTTGTTGAAGACAACTATATTCTATCCCTCCACCCCTCCTTTCCAAGTGAAGCATAGCTGAAGCGCACTGGCAAAACAAGTCCTGGCTTTCCTGGAACTCGCTCTGTAGACCAGGCTGGCCTTGAACTCACAGAGATCCATCCGCCCCTGCCTCCGGAGTGCTGGGATTAAAGGCATGCTCCACCGCCTGGCAAAATGAGCATTTTTTTTTTAACATAAACGCCCAGGCTTCTTGTTCTCTGATGCCTCTAAGCAGTGTGCTGCTCTCAGCAGTTGGCTGTGGGTCTGTGTCCTTGTCCTGAGTGAAGGAGATAGGAGGAGTCTATTCATGAATGCAGTGGCTGAATTCAGGTCTTCTGTTAGAATGGAAAGGACTCCTGTTCATAACGGATTCTTGCTGGTCTGAGGACACAGAAGCCCGCAGACTCTGCCCTGCGGCCTGTACACTCTGGAGCAGTGAATGCATCCCTTCATGGACCTCTGAGAGACCTAGTCTGGGGACACTGAACCACAATTGTTAATCTGGTGCAGACTGGTTTGCAAGGAGAGGGACTCTTCATTGTTGTTGGGGACTTTCCCCCATTTGTTCAGATAATACGTGTTTTGTCTACAGGAGTCAGATAAGCTTGCCCAAGATGTTAATGATGTATTTTAATTCATGGCTTATAATTCTGCAGTGTGACTTGCGAGACCCTTCCATTGTCTTTGGGAGAACAAGCCCACAGTGTCCTGCGATACAGACCGGCAGCCCCCACATGGTGTGTGTGGTGTGCTGGGCCCTGCACCCGCTCCAGCTCCTGGAGTTCCTGGAACTGCCCAGAGGCACACCAAGCATAGCTCCCTGCCACGTGTGACGGGTTTCCTGGAGCCTCTGTAGACAAGCTTATTACTCTTCAGCCTTCTCTCTAGGCTAAGCTGAGTTACAAACTGATAGGCGGGTGGGGACATTGCCCTGCCCCTCTGACCCCCTGCAGCCCATTTTCCTGATGCTTTCCTCTGTCCACAGAGGAGGGAGCACACAGCCATGTCCCCACAGCAGGCCTTTAGCACTGGCAGACACCAGTTCCTCTTAGAAGCCCAGCTTCTTTCTGGGAGAGACTTCAAAAGCACACAGACAAGTCACCTGGCCTTGGGGAGGCCAGAGCAGTGTAGAGCCCAGTGGGGTTAATGAGTGAATCGGAACTAAACTAGACAGAGCTTTGAAGGCAGCAGGCTCCGGCTTCATCTCCAAGCCAGCGGATCTAACAAAGTTCCAGTCTCACTTCCCAGTGAGCAAGTCAGATGGAGTCTGAGTCTTCCTCCCCTTCAGAGTGGGTCAGATGGAGGCCTAGTCTCCATTCCCCTAACCAGCAGGTCAGATGGAGCCCTAGTTCCCCCCAGGAAGTCATATGGGGTCTTAATCCCCCCCACACCAGTAGGTCGGGTGGAGCAGGTCCTGATGCACAGAGCCCAGCCACACTGTAATCTCAGATGTAGTCCCTCAGAAGAGCTTTTCAGTGCTCACAAATGGTGCATCACTCCAATGGGCCTTCTGGAAACATCTCTCAGTCCTGCCAGCACATGGCAGGCATGCTGTCTGTAACTGGGGTTTGTGGTTTGCTGCACCTTCTAACCTCTGAACGCCCTCTCTCACCTTGCCTTGCTCAGTTCCTGTCCATCCCAGCATGCTCAGCTCACCTAGGACCTCTTCTCATGGCTGCCCTAGATGGGTGCTTGGCAGTTGGGGAGCATGTGATCAGTCCTGGGGTGCTAGGAGTGTCTCCGCCTCTCGTGTTATTCTGTCACTGGTCTCTATCATAATCCCTTTTCCATGGGCATCTAGGGTTTTACTTTGGGGTGCTTACTCTTCTTATCCATAGAGTGACCCCAGGCACACTGGTGTCACTGATGCCCAGAGCAAGGGTGAGTGGGGGGAGATGTGCCTGTACTGTGGGGTTGTAGGGCTCCTCATCGGGAGGATCTGTGGTTGGCATGGGGCCCAGAAGTTAACTCTGTTTCCAGTCTGTGGAGTTTGATACCCAGGTAGTGCAGCTACTTCGCCTGATGGAGCCGGTTGGGTGACATGGGGAACTGGAGAAACTCTGTGTGGGGTGTTGCTGACTGGTGGCCTCAGATCCAGAGAGAGTCACTTTTATGTAATTTTCTTAAAAGTTCAGTCATATATTCCCATTCTCTCCATCTCTATCATATCAAAGACACATTAATATTTTACTTTCCCCTATTTAAAAAAGTAAATCTGATTATTTAACTTTTATAAAGTGAAACACACTATTTAGAAATTAAAAACAGCTCTCTCTCTCTCTCTCTCTCTCTCTCTCTCTTTGGTTTTTCAAGAAAAGGCTTCTCTTGTCTGTCCTGGAGCTCACACTGTAGACCAGGCTGGCCTCAAACTCAGAGATCTGCCTGCCTCTGCTTCCCAAGTGCTGGGATTAAAGGCATGCACCACTACCACCCAGCTACAAAGCACTTTCTAGAAAGCAGCTTCACCCTAACTGGTTCTCTGCACCCTGGAGAAACTTGCACATAGAGCACAAACCCACTGGAAATCTATTTTAAGATGCCAGAGCAGCCAAAACAATTTGTTAAAGCCTTGCCTGTCTAGTTCTGAATTTCAGCAGTGGAAAAATGGGTATACACTGTCCAAAACCTGCAGTGTTTCACATGCGCCCTGGTGTCCTCACAGAAGCAGAACACACCACCCTTGTGCCTCCTCCTCTTGCTCGTGTGGCTCTGGACACGTCTGTCACCCTTGCCTAGGTAGCAAGTTAGCATGTATTGGCTGGTTACTTGCAGGTTGATGTGCTTTATGGAAGCCCAATCTAGCCAGATGGTGCTGTCTGGTCACAGGGTATCGTGTGTGTGTGTGTGTGTGTGTGTGTGTGTGTATGTGTGTGTGCCACTGCCTGTTGGGTAAGAATATGGTAGGTAAATCACTGGAGACTCTCCTATCCGCTGAGGCCTTGGACTTTAAGAACAGAAGGTTGGTATGGGTGCTTGGGCAGCCCTGTGGCTGCTTCATCTCGTCATTGGGGTTCTGAGATCAGTATCTTTGGTCAGTTTTGCAGCTGACATTCTTGATTAATAGCAGTTTGCACCTGTAGCCAAAGGGACACGTATAGTCTGTTGGGTGGCCCCTAAGGGACCCTATGAGGGTCTGTGGTGGAATTAGTTCTGACGAGGCCTACATTAGGAGGAATAGTAACCCAGGCCTCTGGGTCAGAGCGCCTAGGTCTCCATGCAGCTCCTTAGGTAATGGTGCCTGGGCTCGGCTGTAGGCATCGTGCACTCTGTACTTCATATGACTGTAGCCATTAGTGCTCAGAAATCCAGCCTGGCTGGTTCTCCTGGGCTTTGATTCAGGGCTGCTTATTGAGGACCTGTTGGGCAGTAGGCAGAAGGCCGTACTGCCTGCCTATGGTCCTGAGGCCCTGCTCTGAATGAGTGATGTCTTGTTCATTACAGTGCCTGACTTGATGGCCCTAGGTAGAGCTGTAAGCTAGTTTTGGAGATGGCTAGGTAGAAAATGGCAGCTGCCCACTGCCCGCCCCAGTCTCTGAGGGCAGGTGTCCCGCTGTGACGGGTTGGGGTGATTGGAGTCAGACTAAGCATTGAGACGATAGGGAGGAGAGAGATGGGCACATGTCAGTGGTTGAGCAGAGCAACACAGATCCTGTTTTGGTCCTTCGGGTACACATGGCTCTGTCCTGTCATTTCCTTCCATTTTCAACAGATAGATGTCCCAAGGGGGTGGGGTACAGGAGAAGGTGACGGGGAGAGTGATGTAGGTGGGTCATCTGTCTATATGTTACTTTCATTGGTTTAATAAA
>LOJH01051187.1:0-12554 GCA_001685095.1 Ellobius talpinus
CTTTGGGGCCTGCCGGCTGTGGGACCTGGTGGGAGGACAGAAACCCCAACAAGCAGCAGGCCCCTCATGTTACATGTCACTCTGCATCTGTATGTGTTTCTTGCATTTTATCTTTTTTTCTGTTTGTGCTGTCTTCTTTTTTTCTTTCTTCCTTTTCTTTTCCCCTGTTTTCTAATGAGAGAGAGAAAGAAAAGGTGTGGATTTTGGTGGGTGGGGAGGTAGGTAGGATCTGGGAAAGAAGTAGGAGGCAAACACTCTGCCACGGCAATAGTTGTACTTCACATGGGAGAAGCCCCTTCCTCCCATTCACTTCCTCAATATAAGCTAAGACCGTGTTCTGTGGTGGCCATGACTTACAGGCCACCCCAGAGCTCAGTTCTAATTAACAACCTACCTAGGGCTGTACCAATGTGGCCCATGTGTGTCCAGAGACAGCTGGTCCTGGTTATGGATTCTTCTTCATTAGAAGATCATGCATACATTGCAATGAGCCAGAGAACAAGTCAACTGTTTACCAGCAGACAATGATGCCTGCAATTGTACATCTAGGGAACAAAGTTTGAAGGGAGGAAGCGTGAGACTACCCATCTTAGTGCTGTCCCCCGTGAAGATGTGATCTTGTGTCCCAGAGAGATGAAATGGGCTGTGTGGGCAGAAGTGACTCTTCCCATCTTTGCAGTGCTTGCAAACCTTCTGTCTCAACCGATTCAGTTAAGAGCCAACAAGTCTTTCAAAGTCTTTGGGTGGAGGAAACTATAACTGCATGATTTTATGTGGTCTCACACACACACACAAATGCTGTCTTTTGACCTATTTTAATTACACAGAAATTTTGCATCCTCATCTAGATGTACTGATAAGTTTCCTCGTTTACGTTAAAACCTGAGCTGTTTTGTGGGAGGTTATTGAGTGCATTTTGAGCTGAAAATCAGGCTCAGACATCAGGAGTTCAAGTGAGCATCCCTCCCCTCCAGGCTTCTGCTATCCAGGTTTGAGCATGGGCTCAAGGTGATGCAGCGATGCAGAGAGAAGCTAGACAAGGCTCCAGCCCAGATTCTGAGAGAACTGTGCTGTGATCTAGGTCTTTGGTCTCTTTGTTTCCAATTGCTATCCTGTGGGTCAGAGCACAGTGCCCAGGCAGTGTGAGGGGCTCTAGTGTGCTTGGAGACCCACAGAAAGGTTACAGTGTGCTCTGGGAAGGACACTGAAATGTAGCCTCCTGGTACCACTTCTCCAGAGAAGTGGGGGGGGGGCAGGTACTCTTTGTTATGCTGTCTGAGGACAAAAAGGACTTCCTAGTGAGTGTTTAGATCTCTTGTATGTACTCATGATGAAATTACCATCCATTAGCACATCGGCTCTGGTCTTTGGATTAAGTGAAGTTTATTTAAATTCACTGAACACGTACCTGGGACGAGGCACCATGCCTAGCATAATGTAGAAGGTAGTTACTGATGTTTAGGTAGAGCGGAAATATAGAGAAATATGTTTGATCACTTTGGATGATGGCTGGGGATGCGTGGGTCATAAAGAAAAGGAACCATACTCTGCAGGGATGTGGCAGAGGTGATTGTGTATTGTTTTAGGACCTTGCCATGACTTGGTCTAGAACCATATAAGTTCGTTCAGGCTTTTGTTCTCCTTCAGGGATGAATACTTTGCCTTCTCCTTTCCATCAAAGCTCCCTTGGGCAGTGGTCCAGAAGGAAACTTACCCAATCTTTCCTAGTAGGGTAATGCTAATCTTGTTATGTGTGCTCCTTACAACCCAGAGGGCTGATCGTGCCATACCACCAGTCGCCAGCTGGTGGTGCTAGAGGCACCTCTGCCGTCGGAATAGCGGATGGGTAGGGCTGTTTAACTACCTTAAGCCCATTTAAACTCTGCAACTCGGTACCACGCAGCAAGTGTCTAATGTGATCAGACGTTTCTAGTTTGAAATGTTATTGGAAGAAACATCAATAGATATAATCCACAACAATAAAAATCTCCTCGAGGTCCTCAATAATTTTAGTAGTGTAAAGCATTTAGACTAAAAACAGTCAGAGAGCTGCAGCAGTGATCACCTTCCTACCAGAGTGGGCTTCATGCCTACAGTTCTGGTCCCAGAATTGCATGCCACGGCATGGACTTGCAGGGCTTGTTTTATGTTCAAACCAGCCTGCAGCCCCAACTCCCCAGCTCTCTTGTGTGGCCAGGTGCTTCTCAAAGAGGTGGATCTGGGAGCCAGCACCCCGGCATTGGGGACGGGTGTGCAGAGGGGAGAAGGAGGCGCTCGGGTTTGAACAGAGTCTCCAGCTCACTCTCACGTTGCCCCTGAATTCTTCCAGGCTCAGTTCGAGGATTTTCTGCTCTCTCCCTCCTCTCAGGCCATCTTGTCCGTCTGTGGCTTCCCTTTATTCTCTCTAAGAAGGCAGAGACTTGACTGGTTGGAAGTGTCACCCCAGCCCCTGGCATCTATTTTGGAATGTTGGGTGGAAAGTTCCATCTCAAGCCCCCTTCCCTGGGAGCCGCCTCAGTCCAAACTCCACCTCCGAGAAAGCCCGCCAAACAGTGACCTCGCCCCAGAGAGGGTCAAGACCACTCCCATAGGCTATTTAAACTACCCATCCCCAGAGACCGAACACGCGGTCTTTCAGATTCTCCGCCCCCCTCCTCCGTGGTTTCCTAGTCTTTCTTTCCAGGGGTCCTGAAGGGCCACCTGGGAGCTTTGGTACCTGGGCTTTTTCTAATTCGGTTTGATTTGGTCTACTTTGGTTTATTGCATTGGAAGAGAGGTTTGTTGGGCCTCAAAAACTTTACAATGACCACTCTTATATATATATTTGGTCAGACTCAGAGAAAAATAGTGCTAATTAATTTTGGAATAAATTCAGGATATAGAAGAGGGGTGCATTTTGTTACGGTTTGTGAGATTTTTAAGAGAGTAAGTAGAAACAGAAGATCTTGTTGCCTTCACCAAAGAATGAGCAATTGTGATGCAAAGGACTCTGGAAAAAGAAACTTTTCTCTTATTTAAGTTTCTCCCCTCTCCTTCATATTCGCTTCTGGAAACTTCAAAATTGTCCAACTCCTTGGAGACAGAATTCCTGTGTTCTTGTAGTGACTTCAAATAACCACAGGGCGGCAGTGTGGTAGACGAAGCTGCAACTGGAAACACTGGAAATTTTAGTCATCCTTTTATCCTGGGCGTAGTCGTGGATAGGAAGTCAAAGGGGTTTCCCCACCGTTTTTTTATGACTCCCCAGTTCTTGAAAACACCCGTCAAACTCCCGATCCACCCGAAACTCCTGCTCTACATGTTTTTGGCAGATCGCAGCATTTACTTTTCTCTTGAGCTGATTTTGTGTGTACGGGTGACGGAGCAGAGGGCTTTAAGATCACTGTGTTTTCCTCACGCGTGCTTGGCTCACTCGGTGGGTTTTGTGGCTGTGAAGCGATAAGAAGGAGGGAGTTTCCGGGCAGGACTTGTGGAATTGCAGCTTTTCCTTGGACTTATAAGGCTTCTCCGTATTCTGAGCAGGCATCTGTCCCATCACACTTTATACAAAGTAAGCGTCGCACACCTCTGATTGTACGGAAGGGGAAGTAGGATTGTTTGTCCGGAGAGCTCTGAGAACCCCTACTAAGAGCTCAGATCCTGAGAGTGGAAACAGAGGTAGTGATGGCAGAGATCCCACCCAGGCTCGAGGAAATCTCAAGATTTAAAAAGAGGCAGGTGTGAGCTGCAGAGCAGAGGGATCACACAGCAGGCACTGTTAGCATACTACACACTAGGCAGCTTGCAGGGTGAGTGAAAGGAGGTTCTCTTCAGGGATACTCCAGGAGCCGTCCGGATCTCCAGAGCCTCCTTCACCCCCTCCACCGGCTTCACACGACTGTGCTCTAACTACAGTCCACAAGCTTACACTATAACCCCCCCCACGTTCTTCAGGACTGTTTGACACAAAAGACCTCACGTCATATCCTGGGCATCCAAGAGGGACTAGGAGAACCTTCCTGCCTTCTCTTTGGTCACTGACTTTCTTGGTCCATCAAGTCTTTTTCATCCTTGGGGTTCATTCCCTCATGCAGCCCTATGCTTGTGGAGTCCTGGATGTCACCTCCTGCTACCTGGTAGAATATTCTGGGAAAGTCTGTAGCAAGCAGGCTAAGGGGCAGATCATATAGTCCCTAAGTCCTCAAGGAATCTAACCTCAAATTTTAACAAAGACCAATTTCCTAATAAAAAGTGCAATAAAGTTTATTTTATATATGTATATGAAAATTTGAGGCAGACTTAGGGTAAAAAAAGAGAGTCAAAGTGTCAGAGAAAGAAAGGGGGGTTCTGCCTGCTGCCCTGGTGTCCTGACACGCCTGGAATTCCCAGAGAAATGACCCCAGGCAGCCCCTGTCACTGTCGCGTCCAGCAAACTCAAACTGCTGATCCAAGGGGCTAGGGGATGGTGTGAGCTACGGAAGAAGCTGACATGACCCAGTCTCACTAAAGGAAGAACTGTGGAAATATATTCTTTCATTGCTGTCAACCAAGCAGGTTCTGAGTTTTTATTTTTTATTTTTTTCTCTAAAATGGCTTCTTTAGGTGACTCTAACCGGTTCTTCCTGAGCCAGGGGCACGTTTACTGGCAGGAAGGGCAAGATGAAGTGGGAAAAGGGCTTAAAAGTCCAGGAAATATAATTGCCTTCAACGGCCTACACCCAGCATCCAGCCCTATCTCGGTGTCAGGGACACACAAAGATTTACTGCTTTCCCTATGCCTGGTGGCACCTGGTGGTTTGAGGGCCACAGCAGCCCCCTTCGGAGTCACGGGCTGTGTTTCCTCATCCTGTGTTCTTTTACTAAAAAGCCTAAGAAATGCTAGTCCTTCATCAGTGACCAAACTAGAAATTTTCATGCAAAGAGCAAGTGTAATATCTGTGCTCAGAAGAATTGTGCTGCCCAAAGCTCAGGAAATGGCCTGTGCTTCCCAGAGCAAAGGGGCTCAGGCTAAAACTTCCAGTTATCTGAGGAGCTGTTTTCTGATTGAGGAGGTCCCTCCTGTCTGAAGTGATGGGCTGAATGCTAGATGAATGCAGAGGGTTTGACCTGATAAAGACTGATTGATGGCCAGATAGCAATGTTAAAATATGTACTACTCAAAGAACATTAGACATCTAATGACAATGTTTAAACATTTGTTGGGAGCCCTTGAAGTATGCATTTAAAATCTCTGCATTTTACTGTAATTAGTGTGGTCCAGAGAGGTCAGCTCAGACAAGTGGTTTCAGATTCAGACCCCCTCTCACCATCACTTGTCCATCATCCTTGTGCCTTGTTCTCTTCTAGTTAGGCATTCTTCTGATGCACCCGAAGCCTGTGGAGTCAACGATGGAACGCTCCTGTCTTTCTATGCCCAGCGTAATGGGATTCACCTTCCTGGAGTATGTGCTCCCAACAAAATGGAAGGATTTACGCTGTGCCGTGAAATTTGAGAATGAGAAGAGAGGGCAGAAGACTTAGAAATGGTTCTGCTAAGCACATGCTCAGCTGGCCTGGGCGACAGAAACCAGTCAGCCTCTGTAGGAGAATCATAGGGCAAAGTTGCTCGCTCTGCTTGGTCTCCACCTTTCAGAGATCCTGCTCAGAGGGATCGAGGAGAGGGAGAGCAATACACACTGGGATAGGAGCTCTGCTTGTAGTTTCTGTTTTCGTGAGCATTCTGCCCCTTTAATAACAGAGTGATTTTTATCTGTGTTTTAAGTCTTCTCATTACGTATTGAGGACTGCATCTATTTTCGTTCCCCACATTATCCGCTCAGTTTCTCAAGGCTCTTCTACTTTTCCAGCTGGTTTCATGGAACAGATGCTTTTATTCTCTTACTCATCAGGGCTGTTGTCCTTCCACCCCATACCTTACCTCGACGTTCAAACGTTCACCTTTCCTACCGGGAGAGATATGGAGGTCTTATGAGTCACACAGTGTGTGGTGGACCAAATGGGCTTTTCTTAGTTTGATAAAATATTTCCTTTAGAGGGTAATACCAATTCTAGAAGACTGTCTGTGGAAGAATAACTCTCCAAATACGTTAGCAAAGGCTGTGTCTTTCACTCCTGAGAACTTTACCAGACACCAGTGCGGCAGGAGTTAAGGCAGCTGGTGTTAGCCGAAAGATTGGCATTCAGGTCAGTACAAGAGAGTATCGATTCTAGGAAGAGACAAACACCATTGTGTTCTTTGATTTACGACAAGGGTGATTTGATGAAGTATTGGCAGGGAGTGGATTTTGCTCAATAAATAATATTTAAATCAACTGGATGCTCACACATTTTTCATGTCTGGGTTGAAGGGCAGGGTTTTGAATGTATTTGGTCATTTCACTTACGGAGGACAGGACACTATATTCTGCTTGAATGATGAGACTGCCCTGACAAAGGATTATGGAGAAACAAGGTAGAAATGAGGAGACAAGGGAGGTAACTTTTGTGTTTGCTTGGGTGAGTGAGAGACCGAGGCTCCTTTTTCATGATAGCTCTGGAAATGGTGTGCTGAGAGGAGATGGCGTTCTTACGATAGTTCTCAGGACTTGGGGGGGGTTGTGTGGAGGAAAGATTAACCAAGATGAATTCCAAGATTTTAAATTATAATAATGATAACTATTATTATTTCCATTGCTTAAGAAGTTAATTTCGCAGATGAAGGCACTGTCTTCAGTGTTGCCCACGCAAAGAAGTTACCCTTGCTCCCACTGAATACCTTCCCTCCCATCCTGGCTTCAGTGGGCCTCACATGAAAGGAAGGCGTGAACATAGGAGGGGGACTTACTAAGAAGGGTGTCAGTGGGAAATGGACAGGGTGAAAATGACTGAAATTCACTATATGAATGTGTGAAACTGTCAGTAAAAATGGGGGGAAACCTCATTATTTGGCTTGCAGTCAGTGTTTTTCCATACAATGGAGAAATTGTCATACATATTAACACTAGAGATAAAATATAAATGGTAGATAACATTATTACATGAAAGAATAATGGGCAGCTACAAGCAACTTCATTATGATAAATCCTACCACTGATGAAAACACAAATTCCTTGAAAACACAATTAGCAAAAATGAACACATAAAGAGATTAAAAACCTAGATAACCCTAAGATGTTTTTCACTAGGTCCACTGGCAATTTTCCCTCATTGTTCAAACACTAATTTGCATGTTTCTGAGAAGGCAAATATAATTAAAGTATGTAGCAAGTTGATTTGAAGTAAGGGAGAAAATCCTGGATAATGTGAGTTGGGCTGTGCCGACCAATTGACAGGCTTTGAGAGCAGAACTGAAGCTTCTTCGAGAAGAAGTTCTGTGTGTGGATGCTAGCTTTGGTCACATACATCAGCCTGCCCTTCTGCTCTCTTGCCTTCCGGGTTTCAGATTTGCTCAGTCCACACCCAAAGTCCCTTGAAGTATGCCTTTGCAGTAAGTCTCTGAATGCACATATCCTGCTGATTTTGTTCTGCCCTTGAACCCCAACTGAGATAATTCCTACAATTAGGAGGATTTAGCTAATAGACTCAGGTTTAATTGACTTAATTGGTGAATTACATCAAACACTTAAGAAATAATTTTAGTGTCAAATAATTTCTTCTAGAAAACAAAGGGAGTAGGAATACTAAGGGAGAAATAGAGGAAGTTGCAGGAAGAGGGAAATTTGAAGTTGCCCTCATGGGTGAAAGTCTAGGAAGGTAGAATAGCCTACCAAGGGCCACACTGCCGCCACACTGCCAACTTGTGGTTCTTTGGCAATGCCAGATCTCCCCTTCTTTTTGACTCTATTGTACAAACCCATGCAGCACATTTACAGAGGATCTCGGATGTCCCAGGAACTGTTAGATAGTGAGCACATCCATATTAGGACAGCAAACATCAGCCATCATTTCTCCGAGCATAGCAGGAAGTTTTCTTAAAAAAAACATTTATTTATGTATTTGGACAGAATAAGGCTGACCTTAAAATTGCAGTTCTTATGCCTCAGTTCTAGAGAGGTAGAATTAGAACTACAGGCCACCATGTTTGCTAATGAGAGAGCCACTTAGTAAGGAAATCAGGTTGGATAGTCCCTCACATCCCTGAAAGATCATTCTAACTGCTGTGAGAATCAGTCTTCTCCAGGAACAAGTCCCCAGATAGGTTATCCGATCCCAGTAGTCAGCCCGAAAGGCATATACACATGAACAACACTAAACGGACTCAGCACACACACACACACACGTGTGCACACACAAATAAAAGAAGAGGTTATTTTTTGAATAGGAGTGGGGGGGCATGGGAAGGGTGGTTGGGTAGAGGGAAAGTGAAAATGATGTCAAGATAAGACTTGCATGAAATTCTGAAAAAATAAAATCAATGTAAAAAAAACCTAAGCTTCCTTTTGTGAGATAGGGCCTCTCACTATGTAGCCCTGGTTGGGTTGGAACTTGCTATGTAGATCAGGTTGGCCTGGAACTCATGCAGATCTCTTCACCTCTGTCTCTTCAAGTGTTGAGATTAAAGGCAGTATGCCACCAAACCTAGTCTCTTAGAATCAGTCCAGATAAAGAATGATGGATCTGGAACAAAGGTAGCATGTGTGAAACAGAAAATTTAGTGGAAGTTGGGAAGCGAAGCGAAGTGAAGAGAACAGAAGAGAAGGGAAGGGAAGGGAAGAGAAGGAGGGAGGGAGGAAGGGAGAGAGATAGAGAGAGAGGAAGGGAGAGAAAGAGAGAGAAATGGAAGGAGAGAGGGAGAGAGAATTAGAATTGTTTACTTCATGATAATTACTCTGAACATTCTAAGACTTTCCTGGGTCTAATACAGCAACAACCCAGCAATCTAAATCACGGCACACATAATAAGTGTAGTTAGAACTCCAGGCTCCAGAGTGCATGCAGTCCATTGCCTGTGATGGTTATCGCTCCTCCTCTTCCTTCTCTCCCTCCTTCTAATAATTGGCTTTGCTTCAACTTGCTTGGCTTTAAAAATCAATGAAAAATTTTGCTGGTAGGAATCTCTGTATTTTTTCCTTTCTTTCCAGTATCCTTTGAACATTTTACTGCACAAGGACTATCTTAGAGACTTCCATATCTTGTAGTAGACCCAGAATGAAACTCCACAAGTAGCCACTAGAGTTAGGAGAAAGCCCTTGACTCAGGTCTCTCTTTCAGAAAGGAGCAGTTGGGAGATTCTTCCTGAAGGATGTGTTTTCCTGGCAGGATGGTGGCTCTCTTTGGCCCCTGGCTGCGGATGAAAAGGTGTGCCCTGGACAAAGACGCCATAGCAGCAGAGCAAGGATGCTGGCAGCAGCTTCTTTACTGGGCCGATTCTGTGGGGGTGGTCATGGACAGTGTTTCTCCTTAGCCCCAAGCTTTGTTCTTCAGGCTTTCTGGAAGCTCCATAATCCCCCCAAAGGTCTTTTGTCAAGCCTATGTTTTATTTATTTATGTATTTATTTATATGTTAATTATCCAGAGTGAGCTTCCAAGTGATCCAGCACTTACTGTTATGGAAGAGTCTCAGACTGTGGGTCGCTGTCCCTGGGGTCTTTGGCAAGTGAAGAGGATGATGAGATCAGAGGAAAGTCTTCGTTTGCCTTGGCTTTTATGTAGAGTATGGGGACATCAGTCGTTCATCATAGATAGAAGACATGCTCAACCCTTTACTCTTCTGAAGGATCTGGGTCACTGGGGCTTCTCACGGGTTAATTTTTGAGTTCATTTGCAAAAATTTAAATGTAACAATTAAAAGGATAAGTATAATGCTGCCTGCCTCTGGCCTACAGAGTAAGTACATTTTTCCTGAATCATTCTTTCAGGATGAGGAACAAACTGTCTTAAATCTCCCAAGAGATCTGTGAGTGGGGGTGGCCATTGTTGGAAGAACTACAACTAAGAAATATATGGGCAACACAAATTGGACTTGATGGTTTAAAACAAAAATGGACACCAAGTTGGGTAAGGATCTGAGGTGAATCTGGAAGGAGTTGGGGGGATAGAAGAGAATATGATCAAAGCAGATTGTACAAAATTCTCAATGAACTAGCTAGTTTACTAGAACTAGTTAGAATGTGTGTGAGTGCGTGCGTGCGTGCATGTATGTGTGTGTGTGTGTGTGTGTGTGTGTGTGGTGGAAGGGGGAAAGAGGGGAAATGGAGAGAGGCAGACAGAGAGAAAAGGAAAGTGAGAGAGAGAATTTTTGGTAGTCCATTTTTTGTTCCACCTTGGTTGTAACAGGGGTAGAACCCAGGCTCAGGTCATCAGGTTTGGTAACAAGTGCTTTTACCCATTGAACCATCTGTCTAACGCGGGACGGCATTCTTGATTTAATCACCTACCTTCTTCTGAGCTTCTGGGTGGGAGCTCGCCTAAGAGCAAAGGAAACTCTTCCTAGCTGGCAAAGATACTACAATCATTGTCTTTCCTTCAGCTTCCTGCTTTAGAAGATTAAAGTAAAACAAGGACCTTAATCTTGTATCTTGATAATTCTAAGTGTAGTCAAAGCCGAGCTTTCCAAAAGCCGAGGGGTTTTCCCATTTCATGTTTCCTGCCTACTCTAAGTTCTGAAATGGCTTGTTCAGCTCTCCTTGTGTGGAAATCTCCAGTGTGACAGGTACTTCAAGACTAGTAGGGTTTCTGTCATAGGAAGGTCTGCCTGGAAGAAACGGGTACAGAGTCCTTTCCTACCTCACCTCTCGGGTGGTGACCCAAGGGTCATGACTGTGCCAGAAGAGGCAGGGACTTTGAGTGGGAGAACACACGTGGAAGATGGTAATGGTGAATGATGTCTTGCATTCTAATCAGTAAAAGTAAAACCTTCGAGTGTAGACCAAATAGTGTGGTTCCACTGCAGACTTGGTGGACACAAATGGTCATTAGAGGAAGTTTAGTGAGGCAGCTGGGAAGTAGACCATGGTGTCTACATGACAGCTACGAGTTCAGCATGGTTTTATTAGTCAGAGATTCTTAATTGCAGATGGAAGATAAAAACCAGGTTCTCTTACCTCACAGGGCAGTGGATGTCTGTTGGTTACTTCATGTGTTATGGCCCTGTAGCCCAGGAATCCCCAACATTTACATGAAGTCTATCAATTTATATGTAGCCATAGCAGCTAGTGACTCTATTTTTGCATTCTGGTGTTTGTACATAGCCAGACACACTGTATTTCAGGTAGTCGCAGGAGTACCCAGAAAAGGGCCAGACAAGGATGCTGTTCACTTGCTGACATGCTGGGAAACTCGTTGCCTGTGGAAATTTATGTAAGAAGATAGACAGGAGAGTGTCAAGCCCTGAAGTAGACTGGGAGTAGGTGTGCTGCTTTGTGTGAACTGCAAGTTCATGCAGCTAATGTAAAAAAAAGGTAACTTAATTTCAGAAATTTAAACTTTTTTTCTCCAAGGGTCTTTGGAGGAATGATTGGGATCTGTAACAACTCAGGTTAATTAAATTCTGTTAACAAACTTAAACTGAACTTAAAAGTTGATAGCGCTATCAGGTACTTTGGCCCTCTGATAGACAAACACGCTGACACACTGAAGAAAAGCTATCCACCATTTGATTGTCCTGTTTCTAAAATACTTTAATATTGCTCAGAAACCAAACCAAATCCCATCATACACTGCAGTTTAAAATCAGCTGTAGCTAAATTAGTCGATTGCAGTTTAATGTAAACTGTAGGTCTAGTTTCTCTGATGAGCTAACATTCAAACTTTATATTTTAAATGGCTGACTCCTGGTTCATCTGCCGTTGTACTGACACCTGAATGTGGTGCTCCCATGGGTTATGCCCTCCTGATTTAAACTGCATCATTTTCTAAGTACTGCCTATTATTAGAATCTGTGTCGTCCTTACTAAGTCCTACGAAGGTCCAGTCACTATTCATTTTTTTTCTCATTTGGATCTTTTGGCAAGGAAAGAGGGAACCAATTTGGCCTAGCGAGAAGCATGGCACTAGGGAAATTCCCAGGAATCCACAAGAAAGGTGTCTGCACACAGAGCGGAGTCTCAAAGGAACATGAATGTGCTGGGCTTTCTACAGGGTTTGCATCACAGGGAGATGCCTGTCCAGCCCTGCTTCTTAGCTGTGCAGTTGGCACAAGCTGCTGATGTCTGCAGCTGATAACTTCCTTATTCTTCTTTCTTGGCTTCAGCAGAGCATAAAGTTGACCACCCAGTGTGTGCCTCAGCCTTCTCTGATATCCTGGTTTCACTGTGAGCTCTCTGTGCATCTAAGTCTTCTCTGTTTCATAAGCTTGCCCGGGAATCAGATCCCTGGTGCCATGTTAGAGTGGGATGGTTAGTTTTAAATTGTCGACTTGACAAAATCTATAGTCACCTGGGAAAGAATTCTCAGCGAGGAATTGTCTGAGATAGGTTGACCTGTGGGTGGGTCTGTTGAGGTATGGGTTGTGTTATGCTAACTGATGTAGGGAGACCCAGGCTAAAAGTGGGAGGTACCATTCCTTGGGTGTGGGTGCTGGGCTGTGTAAAAAAGGAGAGTGCGAGCTGAGCCCACACACGCATTCCTTCCTTCTCTGTCTGCTCTTGACTGTGGAC
>LOJH01051188.1:0-12554 GCA_001685095.1 Ellobius talpinus
GTTTCTTTATTAACCAATGAAAGTAACAAATAGACAGATGACCCTTCTCCATCAGTTAGAGAGATGTTTTAAGAACATTTATTAATCTCTTAGAGGACACAGTTTTTTTCTAGCACCCACATGTTGGCTTAGAACTATCCATAACTCCAGTTTAACTACCTTTAACTCCAGTTCCAGAGGATCCTATAGCCTCTTCTGTCCCCCTGAGAGCACTGTGCACATATGGTGCACAGTCATGCATGCAGGTAAACACTTATACAATCAAAATAGAAATAAAACAAGTTATAAAAATGGGAACTCGGTATCAATGAGGGAAGAGATGAAATATTTACTCGGTTTGTCTTGCTGATTGGTTTAAGCAGTTTTCCCCTAGGAGTTATATTGCCTTATCATTGAAAACAGATATAACCTATAATATTGAGACTTTTGATGAAGAACCATCAAGTAATGAAATGTATCATCTACATCTTACTAACAAATATTCATTCATTAAAATAGTAATAAAATACTTTTGTTTTACACTTTTGTATTTCTAGGAATAAAGTGGTTATCACAAAGTTTTTGCTACAATGAGATTTATCCAAGTGAGAACTCATGCTCTCTAGTGGGCATGGCAAACAACATTTTAAACATATGATGATGTGAGATTCCTGTCTGTATACTGTGAATATGTTTTATTATGGTTAGTAAAGGAGCTGCTTTGGGCCTATCACAGGACAGAATAGAGTAAGATGGGAATTCCAAGCAAATTTAGAGGAGAAAGTAGGCAGAGTCAGGGAGAAGCCATGTAGCCACCTCAAGAGACAGACACTGGTCAGTGGATGGAACCTTACCTACCTGTAGGCCACAACCATGTGGCAATTCACAGATTAATAGAAATGGGTTAATTTAAGATGTAAAAGCTAGCTAGAAATATGCATAAGCTAATAAGACAAGCAGTATTTTAATTAGTACAGTTTATATGAGGTTATTTGCACAAAATTTACAATGCACTATATATTCATAGAAACACAACATGCTTTTCAGTGGATATCAGTGCTGACAATAAGACAACTATCTTAGACTTCGTGGCCAGTGATTATTTTACAGAGGAGGAAACACTGATCAAGTAAATAACATACTAATGTAGTGAAGAAGATAAAGACTGGAAAGAAGAATACTCCTAAGTGAGGAAATATTAAATGAAAGATCTTTATTAAGGGGTTATATTTAAGGAACTTAATGAAGAATATCATGGAATGTAAATCTTTTATTAAACATGGAATATTTTAGAAAACTAAATCAGATGATTTGTCTCTGAGGTACAATAGATCTGTTGAGTAGTTAATTTTTATTTAATAATAACTTCTGAAAAAATATGGTATGTTGAAGTAATTATATATTTGTTATTATCTAGGAAATGAAAAGAAACACTAAAGTTCTATGCATTCACAGGTTAATTAAAAGGCAAACATTAACATCAAGAAAAGTTACATCCTAGTCCTGAGAGATATTTTCATTCCTGTTTTCCTGATGCTTTCAGATAAAAAATAGTCTTGTTTATTGAAGGTTTTAATAGATATAATTTTAACTATGTATTTAAAGTATTGTGTGTCTTTTTAAATCAAGCTGCTGAAATTTAGTAGGAATCACTGGAATTATTTTATCTGTTTCTCATTTTCTAGCCTCAACCTCAACAGAAAATTTTTGTTTTTAACTAATTTCATCTGAAGTATAGAAAGTGTAAAAATAAGAATGGCCCTTTTGAAAACAGACTTTTATTTATTTTTCTTGCATATATATGGTTGTTTTTTTCTTTTTTTTGCCTGTTTGCCTACCACATGCAGGCAGTGCCTTCCAAAGCTAGAAGTGGCTGATAAATCCCCTATAACTGCAAACTCAAATGGTTGTCATTCACCATATGGTTCTGGTAACCAAACCTGGGTCCTCTGGAAAAGCTTGTAATCTCTGAGCTATCTCTCCAACCCTAAGAACAGTTGCTTAAACTAAACGCATTTGAGCACTTCCATAGGAAGGCATACAAATGTCTGACAAGGTGCTCAGATGACAAAAGGTGCTCAATCTAACTATCCATCAGTAAAATACAAATCAAAATCACATTGATATTAGGACAACTGATTAAAAAGTCACAGGTAATAAATGTCAAAAATGTGGGCAAAGTGGTATCCATAAAGACTGTTGGTGGGAATGTAAACTTATAAAACCATTTAAAAAATGTGGAAAGTCTTCAAAACTCACAAAGATTCAACTGTATATAATATAGCTAATCCCATTCCTAGAAAGACATTAAATCTGGGTATGGAAGGGATTTCTTTATTGCCATATTTCCTGCACTACTGTTCACAATAGCTGATATTGAGTCATCCTAAGTATCTGTCCACAAACAAATATATCGAGACAAATGATGAGATATTTGGTTGAACTAAAAGAATGTTTTTCATTGACAACAGTGTAAATGTAACTGGATGATATTACAGTAATTAAAATAATCATATGGAAGAAGACAAATACTTCATAACTGAAATAACACATTGAAGCTACAGAAGTTGAGCTCAGAAGCCTTAAGTAGAGTGATGGTTGCCAGATGTTGGGTATAGGGACAAAAGAGAGATGTTTCACAATATGTATGAAGATTTACACAAGAAAAGTTGGAGTTCTGATGTTTAGGTTGGTGGCTATAGGTAATAATGTATTGTATACATGATATATGCTAAGAGACTATATCATAAATTTTAGTTTTTCTCATTATATTCCTAGTTGTTTTCTTGTTTTTACACTCTTAAATAGTGATGACTAGTGCCAATGAAATAGCTAAGCAGTTGTAAAAACACTTGCAGTGCAAACCTGATGATGAGTTTAACTTCCAAATTTTATGTAAAGGTGGAATGAAATCAACTGCTGAATATTTTCTTCTGGCATTCATAAAAGTGCCGTGGCATGTACACAGTAGTACACAAGCAATAAGAATAAATAATAATGTAAAGTACTATATAAGTGAGGGATTTGTTAATTTGGTTATATAACCAGTTTTTAAGTACACCAAATTATTATTTTGTGCAACACACATATAATTAATTATGTGTCCATCATATTTTAGTAAATATGCAAAAACAGATAATAGTGCTTAAGATAGCAAACATCAAATGCCTTCAAGGTAATTATATAGTGCTTGGCAAGATGTCTCAATTACTTAAAAGTGCTTTCTCTATAAACCTGATAACATAAGTTCAATCCCTGGAACATACATGGAGGATGTAGATATGACTTCACAAAGTTCTCTAACCTTCACATTTCCAAATGGGTGCAGTGACATGTACACATCCACATTAATATAGCAAACACACACACACACATTAAAAAAACCTTTATAATAAAAGTAGTGGTTTCTATAAAATTCTTAATGAAAGTGGCAGTTGCTAATTTTGGATTAATAAGGCTTTGTATCCTTATAATCATGTATTATACAAACAAATACTGATATATTCTACTTAATATCAGCAGTACATCCATGAAATGAGATAATGAAAGAAATGAAATGAGAGAACCCATGTGGAGATGCTAAGAGTTTATGCCATTTGAAAGGGAAAATATAATGAATCTCCAATTATTACAAGCTTGAACCAATTTAAATGTAATGGAAACAAAACACAAGTATTTCAGAGAAAACATGTGAAAAGTCAAAATGAATTGTTCTTTTGTTTTTTGATTTTTTAAAAATAGGTAATGTTTTTTAACTTATTAGATTTTTTAAAAAAATTATCAATCTAAGTTCACACTCCCTCCCCTCCTCCCATTCTCTGCACACCCCCTCCCATCCCACCCCCATCCAATCCTCAGACAGAGTAAGGTACCTTGCCTTGTGGAAGGTCCAAGGCCCTTTTTACTATATCTAGGCTGAGCAAAGTATCCCTTCAAAGAGAATATGATCCCAAAAAAGCCAGTACAAACAGAAAGGATAAATCCTGGTGCCACTGCCAGTGGCCCCTCAGTCTGCCCCAGCCATGCAACTGTCACCCGCATTCAGAGGAGCTAGTTTGGTGCTATGCTGGTTCCTTCCCTGTCAGGCTGAAGTTGGTGAGCTCCCATTAGCTCAAAAAAACTGTTTTAGTGGGTGACCCTATCATGGTCTTAACCTCCTTGATCAAAATTAATTGTAAACAGAGACTATACCTTTGTTTTCCGGCCAATCAGACCTGCATAATCACACAAACTATTAATTACAACTCTGTTTGGCTGATTGCTCAGGTATATTCATAGCTAGCTCTTACATTTTAAATTAACCCTTTTCTATTTGTCTACATGTCACCATGTGACTGTGGCCTACCAGTAAGTTTCTGGCATCTTTTTCCTTTGGCAGCTATATGATATCTCCTTGACTCTGTCTGCCATAGGTCAAAGCAGCTATTTTATTAACCAATAATAATAAAACATATTCACAGCATACAGAGGGGAAACCCACATCAAGGAATAACTAAAACGGATTCTTCTCAGAGCTTGGGAGGTGGCCCAGTGGATAAGACTATGTACTTTTTCTGCAGGTGAACTAAGTTCTGTTCCTAATTTCTGTTCCTAGTGTCCATATCTAGTGGCTCACAACCACTTGTAATTATAGTTCCAAGGGATGTTTCCTGCTTTTGTGGCCTTCCTGAACAACTGGACCTACATGCATAACCCCACCACACAGAGACATGCAAGCAAATGCATGATTTAAAAAATTTCAAATCATTATTCTTCTCTGACTGAACATTAAAAGAATTATTTATATTTTTAATTTTTTGAGAAAAAAGTCTCATATTGCCTTACTGGCACTGAACTTCGTGTGTACCTGAGGATGAACTCCCCATCTTCTTGCCTCAACCTCTCAGTGGTTACAATTTAAGCACGTGTGGTACCATTACACCCAATTCTCACTGAAACATTTTACCCCTGATGAACCTTTCTCTATGTGGGAATATATATCATAATCATATTATAACTCATAAATATATATAATTATCTTTATGAAATAAAGATAAAGTGATTAAGACATGTGTTGTTTATATTTTATAATAAATATAGTAGAGTTAAACAATGTCATGATTATAGAAGTTAACACAGACAAAATCCAATTTGTACATAAGAATTATGGAAATAGTATGATCTTTTCAAAAGTATTACGTGATTCTCATGATGTTGTAATTATATGAAAAATAACTAAAACTTACTTTGCACATCCTTTTAGATTGAAAATATATTCAGTTAAGGGAAAATACAAATTTTTTCATATGAATAATGACAAAATATATTGTAAAGATATGTACTGAATGGTGATCAGCATCGAGGCATTTCATGAAAAATCATTTAGACTGTGTCTATCCTCTCTTTATTTATATTTATTTCAAAAATTAAAAATGTATTTCTTCCATTATGTAATGCTGATAAACATAATTGACAGTTAAATTATTAGTAATGATTTTAAAACTTTGTATATATACAAGTGCATATGTATCATACTTCTTATGCTTTATATTAGGGTAGCACACATAATAGAAAAAAAACAGAAACTATTATCTTTTTCTAAAAATGAGGTTCAATGATTACGGAATACATTCATATAACAATAATGGTTGATTGTATAATCTACAAACTGACTTATAAATTTTTCAATCTTATTTATTTTAAAATAATTGATTTCCCAAGATTTTATATTTCTCATGGTAATATGTTATTTATGCTTTTTAAACTTATAATACAGATGTAATATATTTTAAATAAATATATATATAAACCTGATTTAAATAATCATGTAAAAACATCAAGATGCAGATTAAGTGTTTTATTTTATAGGAACTCTGTAAAATTGGTGACATACACTAAGTAATCCTAATTCAACCTGGCAAAAATTTTTATTGCTGTGTCATAATGAAGAATATGGTGTATAGTATATACAAATATGAACTACCAGTTAATTGATGTCTAGAATAACTTTTATGACCAAAACAACTACAGCTGAAAAAAATAAGAAACACATTTTTCATGTATTAGGTAGCAACCAGTACAGAGCATTGATCTCAGAATTGTGATGACAATGTCTCACTTTTATAATCACTGGAGAGATTTGAGACCAAAACCAAGATAGGAAAACTCTCAGACATCCCAGATGTATTCTGTAGTAGAAACATTAACAAAATCCACAACTGGTCAAAATATTAAGAACAGCAAACTGAGGACTACTCAGCCCTAATCTGATAAATTTACAATACAATGCCTACACCTAAGGCTTAGTAAAAATTATAGAAAGGATGGAACTATTATAAGAACAAGAGGCCTGGGATGCCTCCTGAGAGACAGTGTCTGTCTCTCTGTATATGTATATCCAAATATTACAAGAATATATTATATTGTATAATGTGTAATCACAATATGTAATTATTATAATTAAATAAGAGGCCAAGAATTAAAGAATGAGTGGAGGATAACAGGAGGAGTTGAAAGGAAAAGAGGTTGAGGGGAAACATTTTTCATTATTTCTAATTGAGCTAGAATTACATTACTTCCACCTTACATTCTTCCCTGCAGTTCCTATTATCCTTCCTTAAGCCCCTCCAATGTCCTCCTCAAGCTGATATAATCTTTATTTATATTTCTTAACTATATATACAGTGTAAGAAATATATATATATATATATCATTTATGTACACATACATATGTGTATGTACAAATTTATATGAGTGTTGAGTCCAATTTTGTCCATTTTTTTCCACTGGATGATCAATAAGGTAATTCATTGTTGGGAAAGCTAATTCTTCTTGCAAAGTCAGTAGTTGCCTGCACTTCATTGCCTAGGAGTATGTTGGGGGAGGCTGCTTGTTCATTTCCTGGCTATCCAGATTCCCAAAATAATCACATAGAAATATGTATTAATTGCAAAACTATTTGGCCAATAGCTTAAGATTATTTCTGACTAACCCTTACATCATAAATTAACCCATTTCTATTAATCTGTGTTTTACCACATGGCTGTGGCTTACCAACAAGTTTCCAGTGCATCTGTCTTACTGCATGTGGCTACATGGCTTCTCACTGACTCCACCTACTCTATATATCTCTTCCAGCCTGGCTATATTATGTTAATCCAATGGATGAAAACAGCTTCTTTATTAACCAATAAAAGCAACACATATACAGAAGAAATTCCCACATCAGGAGTAAGACCCTGGAAAAATTTTCACTTTTTATGTCATAATGCCCATCGACATTGTTGTCATTGGAGTCTTGTTTATGTAGGCATTTATAGGAGAAACTCTTTCACAGAAGATTTCCTGGGATCCTGTCTCTTATAATCTTTTTATCCTCTCTTTTACAATGTTCCCTTAGTCATAGGAAATTTTAAAAAATAAAAAATATAATAAATTGCCTAAAGTTCAGAGGAATGATTAAAGAGAAAGATAACTGAAATTTCAGAGACTTTATAGAAGATTTCTTATTTTAAAACTATCATCAGAGTTTTAATCAACATACATATTCATAAGAAAATTACATGAAAACAAAGAGAACTGTCACAAAATACGTGGAAAGTGTCAATGCACTACATTACCTAGGAATCAAGTAGATTGATTTAAAGAGTACTAGTTTATCTGGGAGGCAGGATTTTACCTGGACACAAAGCCATCTGTTTTACTGAACAAAATTCAAAAGCAACATCAAAAGTTTAAAATTCCCAGGGGTGGGTAAATCAAAAAGAGTCATCCAAAGACATCCTCATCAAATTGCTGAAAATAATTGATAAAATGAAATCTTGTAAGTAGCCAGAAGAAGGAATAAACATAAGTTAATAAACTCTCTTCCAGTGGACATGAAAATTAAAGGAATTCTTTCAATAGAAAAAAGTAATACCAGACAGAAACCTAGACTTATGCAAAAGAGTAAGTAATAACCAAAGTGCTAAATATGAAAGTAAATGTAAATTAATATTTACTATATTTCATATGTCTCTAGTATATAACTGAATGTTTAAATAATAGTAAAATTTCCATTTTGGTTATAAAAATATAAATAGTATTTTCTAGAAATAGTGAATTAGCCAGAACATTATAAATTGTACTGTTTTCTATTATTAATGAAAGAAAACAATATTATTTAAGACCATATCTTTATGGTATTCATACTAGAACTCTGAGAGCAAAATTTCCAAAAGAAAATGTATTGAAGAAATAAATGTACATGACCTGACAATAATATCATCAGTCATTAAATACAAATTTAGTTGACAATGAAATATGACTATATACTCACATGAAAGGCTGCTCTAAAAACAAACTGGTTCACCCAGATTTGTAGAGCTTGGGACTGGGTAAGTGTTTGTTGGTGTACCTACCTTAATTTAGATGGGTGATATTTTATTTTTGAGTTCCTTCTAATACACTTTTATTTTCAAAAAATGATGATATTAAGTGGAGAAAAATGTGAACCACTTAGAAGTATTTTTCTCTCATTTTGTGTTATTTGAGACAGTTTTCCACTACCTTAGGCTGGTCTGAAACTCACTGTGTATACCAGTCTGGTAACTTTATGGAATCGTCCTATCTTATCTTTCTAAGTCCTGAAACTACAGAGTGTAGGACTAGACCTGGAGTAGTTAAGCTACACTTACTTTGGAAAATAGCTTAGCAGCTTCCCATAAATTTATACATGTACTTGCTATATCACTCTGAAATTCTGAGATCTGTTATTTACAACAAAACTTCAATAATAATAATAATAATGTGACATTACTCCTACTTGTCAATACTTGAAAGTGATAAAAATGATTTTTACCTATAAGTACATAAAATAGTAAAATAGTATTGAATATATACATACATACACACATACACACAAATACTTTTTAAAAACATAAATGTGTGGAATACTGATAAACAAGAATGTGGATATATGTTAATGCATATTGATAAGCCCAAGAAGCCAGATCACCAAATCAATAAACCAAGGAATGCATTTACTTAACCTGCTAAGACAGATAAAAAGAAGGTAAACAGTAAGAGAATGATGAATATCAGGGTCTGTGATTAGGAGAAGTGCTAAATCCAGAGCTAAATCCAGAAATTGAATTACAGTAACCACAACAACAAAATGAGGCTAAGAGTCTCAGACTGTATCCAGAACTCCTTGATCCTAAAGCACCTCTTCTCTCAAAAGTGAATTTTTGCTAATATGTTTAAAGGTAATTAAAAAGTGTTATGGGGACAATGCCTTTATCAATTCATATTCTTTTTTTCTTTTCTTTCTTTTTTTTATTTTGTTTTTTGAGACAGGGATTCTCTGTGTAGGTGTGGTGCTTGTCCTGGAACTTTTTTTCTGTAGAACAGGTTGACCTTGAACACATAGAGATCTGTTTGCTTCTACCTCCCAAGTGCTGAGACTAAAGGCATGCACCACCATCGCCCAGCAAAAGTTTACATTCTTAAACAACAACAACTCCTCTTATTGTACTTGCTTGTTTCTTCAGTACTGCTACTCAGAACAGCAATTCCCATAGTACCTCAAAACTTGATACATCTAGGTTCCATCCCAAACCCCTACTGATTCAGAAACTCTTAACTCAGTAATAATATTTTAACAAGCCCTGGTGCTGATTCTAATAGCACAAATTTGAAACCTATAATTTGTATATATTTTCAAATAATAAATGCAAATGAATTGGCTATTCTCAACTAGCTGTTCATATGTAAAGCCCCTTGTGAAATACCAACACTGAAATCTTGCCATCTTCCTTGCTCCTCCACAACACATTGCTTGTATCCTTATTAATCGCACACATTTCCTTTCACGTTCCATTATATTTCATTGCTGACATGTCTATAACCTTCACTAGAATGCCAGTTCCATGGGACATAGATTCTCATATTTCAAGACTTATAAAGCTCATTGCCAACATAATCAGAGAAAGGACAAATCCACCTGGGCATGAAGGTTAAAATAATTGGGAAATATCAGTCTCCAAGATACATGAAATTCTGTGCTTGATTCATTTTAATCATTTACCTTTAGTAGTCATCATCTCCTCAAAATCTTCAAAATGAGGGTGGAGCATAGTAGCTAGGAAAATGTTGTTCTTAGATCTTCTCCTGTGGAAAGCATAACTGAGAAATGATCCTAGCTGCTAATTTTGGAATTTATCAGCTGTGGTATCTACAGGCTCTTTCTAGCCAATTATAGTGACTACCAGGGTATGAAAATTCAGGCATTTGGGCAAATACAGGAGTTATCTAAACAGCAACTTTGGCTCAAAAAATCTTCATCAGCCTTACTGAAACTTTCTTTAAATTAGACAGCACTTAAACATATTTTTACACCAGCCTTCCTGCCTTCATTCTTTCTTTCCTTCTTCATCCTGGTTAAAATTGAATAGGGTTGGCCCCATCCCACATTCCCTGATAGCTATTTTCATGAATAAACCTCTGTTTTCTTTAATCCTTTCTTTGTATTTACTGTTAGCATCTGAACATGGAGGATTGCATCTAGTTTTAGTCATTAAATAGTTGTGCTTTCCTAAGCAATATTTTTTAATTAATGGAGAATATTCCCTAGATGAAAGATTATTTCTCCTAAGCACTTTGACTATTGAATAGCTGAGGTTAAAGTATGAATCAATATATGGTCCAATCACAGTTTTTCTGTCAAATGTGTACTTAATTATAGTCATAAATTAATTTAATTTAATACACTAGTATATTACAAAATATATGACATAGTTCCTGAAAACAAAATACAGTAAAAATAGTTCAAATCATCAGATGTGAAAGAACAAGATCAAATTTGCCATGTTTAGCCTGTGTTACAGCCTGGTTACTCTGCGCCATGAGCTGTATGCCCAATGTGAGTGTGCTTTCTCTAAAGTTGTATTGTTGCTTTTGGTTGGCATGGACTCAGAGATAATATAATTATGATGAAGAAAAAATAAAACCTTTGACCTGTCTCAAAAAGACCAAAAACAAACAAACCCATTTTGATAATAGTGCGCAGAAGTCTAGTAGACAACATAATTTGATAGCCATATACTGTAAGGTAGAAGTGACCTTACCACAAAATAAGAAATAGGGTTAAATATATTGCTGAACATCCATAAGACAGACACCTGGAAGACTGATATACGAATATTGCCCATAATTCTAGGCGCACCAAGACCCTGGACTACATACTGAGTTCAGGGCCAACCTGAACTATGCAGTGAATTCTTTTTCAAATTAAAACAAAAGTATGTAAGAGATAATAAGAGAATGTGAGGCAGATAGATGTGTGGAGGGAGGTTAATGTAATAAAGCTGTGTTGAGAGACAAGCTTTAGATGAAACACTTGATATTTGGGACATTTTGGAAAGTTTATTTGTCATTTTTTTCACTGACCAGAAGACAGAGCCTTTCTAGTTTTATAGAATCTACAAACAATCTCAGTCTTATAATAGGTGAAGCAGAATTTAATAAAGATACTGAAGAAAAGTCTAGTTTTCTTTTTACTCCTGGTGTTCAGATCATGAGAATAAACACTTTATTTGGTATTTTGTATACTTCTTACAACTTAATATTCATCTTTTTCTTTAGATTATGGAAATTTTCTTCTATAATTTTGTTAAAAGTATTTTCTATGCCTTTGACTTTTGCATTGTACCTATTATTCATAGTTCTGGTATTGCCTTAATATCAAATACTCCTGGATGTTTTGTGACTAGACTTGGGATTTTGTTGGTTTGGATGGCTTGTTTTTTTGTTGTTTTGTTTTGATTTATCATTTTCTTTGATTACGCTATTTACTTTTTTCCCCACACCTGAGATTTTCTCTCCTATATCTTTTTTCTAAATTCCAAAAGTCTCTTCCATCTTTTAATCTGTTGGTGAAGTTGGACTTCCAGAATTTTTCATTTTCAGTTTTATTTGTCTGATTTCTCTTCCGTTATTCTAATTTTCTGTTAAATTCTGCTTTCTTGTCTTGATTTTTTCTTATTTCATTAAGCCATATGAGTTTTTATGATCTTCACTGGTGCATTTATTCATTGCATCATTAAAGCCCTTGACATATTCATAAATGTTATTTTGGAGTCCTTGTCTTGTCCTTCAGCTAAAATGCTTTTCTTGGGAGAATGTTACAATAGTGATGCTGACTTCTGGAAGAGGTGTGTTGTTTTGGTTGTTCATATTTGTGACTTTTGTGCTGAGATTTATGCACTGAGAATCTTGAAGTTTGTGATGCTTCTTGATGTAGCTATCTATCCAGTTCTATCTTTGTTCTGTAGGTGTTGCATTCTTTGATTACTGTTCCCCAGTTTGAAGGGTTGTACACCAGAAAAATGGTACTTCAATCTTGAAGTCACTCTGGGTTTTAGGCTTCATACTTTGACCAATCTCAGATCTGAAGCTCTGTTTATAGCTCTGGGTTCAGATTCCAAGCAGTCCCAGATTATTGCAGTTGACAGGGAGTTGACATATTAGCAGACTAGGGAAGGGGACTATTTCTGGAGTTTTCCTTCAGATTGTTGGAAGAATTCTTGCATTGGCGCCTGCCCATCTCTTCCTTCAAA
>LOJH01051189.1:0-12292 GCA_001685095.1 Ellobius talpinus
GCATACACACAGACAGAATATTGTATACATAATAAATAAATAAATAAATATTTATGAAAAAAAAGAACTGCTAGAAACCTTGGTGCTCCCACAAATGGCAATCCGCAATGCTGACTAATTATCATCAAGCTGACCTTTATGGACATATCTCAGAATTTAATATAGTTCAGCAACACTGGTCTTAAGGCAAGAAAACATAGACACAGTTATTTGTCTCACTTCTCAGAATCACTTAACCATCACAGGACCTACTTCAAGTAACTGGTTAAGAGAAAGGACAATATCAATTGTGTTCTGCCTTCTTCTCCCTGTGTTAACAGTCCCCCTACTCCAATCCCTTATATATATTACAAATAAACTGTGTACCTAAAACATTTCTCAGAACTTACAGAAACACCCAAACTGCTTCTCAACGGGATATTGAGTTTTACTGTATCTGTTTCAGATAGGTATGTATTCTTCCAAATGCTCCATTTTCCTCCCTCTGCCCCCCTTTATCCACTGTCATTTCCAGAGAACTAATTCAAAATAAATGCTGACATTAATAACATCTTTAGAACTTGAGGAAAGAGGTGTGAAAAGGAATCTAATGCCCACTGAAGACATGAGTAGGGGGGTATTTTCTATGCCTAGGCACGTACACCTTACACTGTACAATGTCTTGGCAAGAAGCATTCCAAAGGAGAGATTTGTTTTCCTTTCATTGCTTCTAAAGAGATGTGTTTCCCACGTTGAACCCAGCTTGCAAAGCAATCTTCTTTGTGGAGGCTTCCTGAATAGGAAGATGACTGGCCTGCCGTAAAATCTCTTATAAACACTATAATGAAAAATCCAACACACTCTAGTGGGGTGTGCTTGGTAAAATCCTTACACATTGTATATTTTCATGAGGCTATGCTAATTTCCAAATTAGAATTTCAAACTTTATGGCCTATGATTTTTGCCATGTATGATGGCACACACCTGTTCCCACAGGAGGAGTGGAGGTGGGAGAATCAAGAGTTCAGGGACAGTCTCAACTAACATATTTATTTATATCTTTGTTCAAATAAGAAACAATAAGAAAGTTGAATAAATATATTTTATTCATGACTAAGTCAATTTCATTTTAACAGAAATATAGATATCTTTTAAAATATGTTACTATCCACTTTTAATAATCATAAATTTTAGTGAACCACATGACTTTTTTCTAATTTCCCCTTTTGCCTACAAACCAAGAAACAAATATTTTTAGAATTCACTGTCAATTTAACCTTCTAGTCACTTCTCTCTTTCTGCATTTTAGGACCTTTACTTGACTTCCAATATTATAGTTTAGTTTGTTTGTTTTTAAAAGACGTGTACCTTGAACAAAATAATGCAAACTTACTCCTATGCACAAATCATCTAGAAACTCCCTTCTTCAGCTGTGTACCTGAGTGGTTTAAAAAGACACTTCCTGTGGTCAGTGGGTAAGAAATTCTGGGTGGCTCGAATGTCACGGTTGACGGTTCCATTTTCAGCACTGGGGCTTGGCTTAGTTAAGAATGGATGGTAACAATGATCTCAAAGAGATGCTGATAAACAGGCACACAGCATTGCAAGCAGATGAACCCAGTGGTGCTTCCTTGAGTTTCCTTGCTTAGGTTTTTCTGTTAAGATTGAGTTTTCTGCTTGAGACTTTCACTAATCTACACGTGAAAGTTTACTCTGAAGTATAATTGTTGGGGAAAGATGAGAACAGGGCATACACATCTGAGTGCGATGGTTGTAGTGTAAAAAAATGAAACTTGGATTAAAAATGATTCCCATGAACTTTTATTTGGAAAGAGTGCATCTACCATTTCCGATGTGGGCTAAGTCTTTTATTAAACAATATAACAGAATTGTACTTTAGGAAGAGATCTAACAGGGGGATAGAAAAATGAAGGATGGGAAAATGATGTTAGTTCATGTTTATATCAAGACTATAAAAATGTTGTTAGCTTCTTTTTTAAAAAAAAATATAGACCAGCAACAGTAGTATAGGGAATTCACTTGTGCTATGGACTTTATTTCCCCATTGTTGATATTACATAGCTAGAATGCAGGGAAAAAAACAGAAAACTGACGTTGATAAAACCCAGAAAATTTACTCAGATCTTGCCAGTTTCATAAACATTCATTACCTTGTGTGGATTGGTATATATATATATATATATGTATGTATGTATGTATGTATGTATGTATGTATGNGTATGTGTATGTGTATGTGTATGTGTATGTGTATATGTATATGTATATATATATATTAGTTCAGTAGTATATATATGTTTAATCATGACCATATAAAGTCTTCAGTCATATTACAAAAAATAGTTATTACTAAATATTGTGTTAATCTAAAGAATGGCTTTTTATAGAAAAATAGTTTAAACAAAAATTTTTACCAATGTTTATCAGTTTTGTGTAAATGATTTGGTTCAATGGGGGAGAATTTAATACATTATATTCCAATTTTAGTGTTTGACTCAGATGTCTTATTTGAATATGCATGTACATTTATGTGAATATGTATATATGTATATATGAATTTGTATATGAATGTATGTATTTTCATAAAGTATTTTGACATTCCATTCTTTTACTGATGGAAAAGTTGTCATCCTCAATAGTATTTGTATGTAAAGAGAATAATACAAATGTACCGAGCAAAAAGAAATTCCTCCTATCTCTGAACTTTCTTCCTGGAGCTTAAGATTCTAATATCATTGTAATTAAGCAGCCAAGTTCCTTTTTGTGATTAAACACTTCCATTGAACATTTTAAGAATTCACTAAGGCTGTTCTTTCATTTAGAAACAGCCACCCATTACCTCCCGTCCAGATGAGGAAGTATTTGACACAGTTTAAATGCTTGCCTTTCTAATTTAGAACCACATTTTACTTCACCTCTGACATGCTGCCCAGTAATTTTTAAGTTAAACTTTGGACGCTTGACCCTGTTGTGTTTTTTTTTTTAACAAATGAAAAAAATATCATTTTACACTTTCAATTCAGTTTGCAGCTTTAGTCATGGTTACTCGCCAGAGACATTACACAGTACACACTACCACATTTCTGTACTCACACTGAATTAAAGGTACCAAAAGGCACTCTTCTCACAAAAAGCTAAGAAGAAAATCAAATCAGCAGCCTTCACCTGGTTCAGGGCATAGTTTACTCACCTTGGATGAGAAGAAGTGACAGCATACGATTGTCAGATATTGAAGTTTCTTCTGAGCATCTGCCCCTGTCTAAGTGACTACTTTGTACAAGAGAGATGTCTTCATGGAAGTGTCCAGGAGAATATGACATAACTATAACGTATTTTAAATAAGAATATTCACATTCTTCTTGGTGGTTTAGGGTATAAGAATGTTTATAAAGCCAGACTAGAAAAGCATATACAACTTGTTTTGTAATTTCAGTCCCTAATGTATACTTTTTCTAAATATTATACTAGTACACTACAGAGGACCTCTAAGCAAATATAAGAACTTCCTGAGTGTGTTGCAGCTATGGCTCCTCACCTCCTGGGTAGCTGAAAATAGTTCAGCTGTGGTGAGTTTGGGTGAGTCTTTGGGTCATCATTCTGAAACATCACAGCAAGATTGGCTGATTGGTCAGTTCTTGACATCCAAAGTTCAAGCACCTCTATGGATGATCGGTGAGATACCACTGATTCCCTTTCTTGTTCTTTCAGCAAATGCCTACCTTGTTACTCTCTGGGTAGCTGTCTGCCAAGAAACCTGGACAGAAAGAAGAGGGAATGTGACCAGTGAGACAGATTCCCTAACTTAGAACAAAATGCACACCAGGCCCCAGACAGAAGACTAAGAATCAGTAAGATCCTCTAAAGGGCTCAGTGTACAGACTTTGGACATTAAGCTTCCCTTGGGGAGTGAGTCTTGAACACTTTGCATGTTTCCTTCTTTTTTTCACTTTTATTAGGTTTTCATGAAGCTCACTAGGAAGTCCAGGGGAGCAAGAAATTGTCTCAACCTCCTAAATGCTGAGATTACAGGCATGAGCTGGTATGCCTGGTTTCAAGACAATGGCCATTTATCATTGACTACAATGAGTATGGAGACTAACTCTTTAAAATTATTTAAGTGTGTGTGTGTGTGTGTGTGTGTGTCCACATGAAAACCATTGTTTGTGAAGGCTATGGGGTGTCATATTCCCCTGGGGCTGGGATTTTAGCCATTGTGAGCCACCAGATTTGGGTGCTAGGAACTGAGCTCAACTCCTCTAGAAGACCAGCAAGCACTCTTAACCACTGAACCATCTCTCCAGGCCTGGAGATAGCTTTTAAAGGACCTCTCTGAATTGCGATATGAGCCTAGCCACTGTTTGGATCTGACTCCAGTCAACAGCTCAGTCACACTCCATGCACATAAAAGGCAGGCCTGACACATCTCACTGTACAGTGCTATTTCCAACTACAGGGATACCACCACCTAAAAGAACAGCTCTTGCTGACTGAGCCTTAATGTGACCTAGGAGGGAAGTAGAGGGTGATTGACAGGAGAAAGGCTATACCCTGAAAACAAGAGGCTACAGCTAAAGGTTTTAAAAGGAGTTTAAGCATTGCCACTGACCACGTAGCGGTAAATGCAGGAGGGAAGAAAGAAGAGGCACGAGGGAGCTTTGCAAGTGTAGTTGTGGTTGACCATTATCATTGTAACTGTAATAGTGATGTGATTCTGGCAAAGCATGGACACAGGAAACAACATCAAACTTGATCCCATGACAATATTTATCCTTTAAAAGGAAAGTAAAAATAAACACCAACCACAAAGATAACCCAATGAACAAGAAACATTCTGTGGACAGTAAACAATGCCCACTGTCTCCATGGGATCCTTTAACTGTCTTCTACTAGAGGACTCCGAAGAGGGCATGGAGATAACGAACAGGCAAAGGCTGGAGGAAGATTTGAAAGAATTCCGTGAATAACTATATGATGTTAGTCATAGTTCCTGACATCAGAAACAAACCCAAGGTTGTAAAAAGAGTTTAATGAATGCTCTGATAAAATTTGTCTTGTTGCCACTAACTTAAAAACAAATATGGAACCATTGAACTCAAGGTAAAGGGAGTTCTTTGCCTCCTTCCTGAGTTCTCATTGAATTCCTGTCATCAGGATTAGAACAGAAAAAGTCCAGAGCAGGATTTCAGAAAAAGCTGTTCGGATCAGATGAAAAGAAATCTGATACCTGGCAAAGACTATTAAAATACGAACTTTGAATTGTAGTCTATTATCAACCCAAGTTTAGCAGTCAGTCATGTGTCTATGCCACCCTGTGATAATTTAGCATGAAGACAACCTTAGATTAAGAATTTATTTTGCAAGTAGAAATTTTGTCTTTCGTTTTAACACTTTACAGTATCTTATAATTTTATTACTAACTGACAATAATTTTCTGTATCATTAGTACACTGAAATGCTGTATGCATATGTGGTATGGTGGTTAGACAAAGTGAGTTTTCAATATGGAAATGGTATTCTAATTCAGGATTCCAGGGAACATATCCTAATCAAGGTACAGTCTTGTCAGCAAAGTCAGGAAATAAAGTAAAATCAAGCTAAAGTACACCAATGATTGCTCTTTTACACACAATATTCCCTCACCAGATCTTTAAGGAAGTAGAACTCAACATGAGTAAACCATATCGTGCAAGATAAATGTGAAGCTATTTTCAAAATTTTGGGGGCAAAAGCTGTTTTAAGGTTTATATTTTTCAGAGGCAAGAGATGAAAATGGCATGTTTAAAAACACTAACCTAGAGGTAGAACTGCCATGGCCACTGAAGACCAGCTTAGGAAAACTAAAGCGCCGGACATCACTCTTTGCCTGAATGTTCATAACACACACACTATCAACAATAAGCCTCAAAATGTCACACTGCAGGAAAATTTTTATATAGGGAAGGACACACTGTGTTTATCAATTTTTATTTAACAAAGGAAAGGAATGTCTTAGCTATTGTAAAGAAACAGCACAGCAATTTGCTCTGGGGAGTGATAGGGATTTACTGAAACTGGCTTAAGAAACTTCCTAGGATATCAAAATAATATGTATTTAACTAGTAGTTGCCAAACATATTGAGTATTAGGTTAAGACTGTGAGTTTATAATAAATAAATATTACTTCAAAGAAGAAAATTGTAAATAGGTTTTGAAACTAGTCATCAGTAAGGCATGCCATAAGACTGAGGGAACTGTGTTGACATAAAGAAATTATTCTGAAATCTGTAAAATTTAAGATGTGTCAATGAATCAATAGTGAGAGATGGATACACTTGTGATAATGAGATGAAGAGCAGTGATGATTATAAAGTTGTCCTCAATATTATATCAGTCACTAAAACTTCCAAAGCAGCTAAGTTAAAATCAATGTTTAATAATGATCTAGTTCTAGTATTTTTTAAATGTTATGTAAGACACGATGAAAAGAAATTTAAAAATTGGCAATTTTGGTTTTCAAATTCAATTACTTTACATGAAAACCTGGCTTAAACTTTTGTCCCTAGTTATTTCTCTTGGGGTATTAGACAGTAGAGTGAACTGGGCAATATACTGAAATCAAGCTGATAATTAATTCCAACATTTTTAAAATCATTTTAGCTCTAATGTGGTCAGATGACTCATGTTCTTTTTTTACTACAATATCTCTGTTTTCAGTTAACAATACTTTTTGACACTTTGTGAAATGCACGCACACATGCATGCACACATGCACACAGATACACACACACAAGTGTGCTGAGTAGAGACAAGAGTGTTACTTTACATAGCTCAAGCTTTTTTTACAAAAAATGTTCTCTTTATTATTTGTACAGTGTTCTGCCTGCATGTACACCGGCAGGCCAGAAGAGGGCACAAGATCTCATTACAGATGGTTGAGAGCCACCATGTGGTTGGTTGCTGGGAATTGAACCCAAGATCTTTGGAAGAGAAGTCAGTGATCTTAACTTCCAAGCCATCTCTCCAGCCCCCCAAAGCTAAAGCTTTTAAATGTCAAATGGTTTAATCTGAACTCATCAGCTTTATTGCATTTCATTCAGAAACCATGTATTACAGTGTCTTCTAAAATGCATGCAATATGCAATAAATATGTTAGCATAAACATTGACAAGGAATAACACTAAAATGTATTTGAATATAATTTTATTTAAGCAGAGGCAAACATTTACAATGTTTTCATAAGAAAATAAACAACCAAAAGAGAAGTTTGAGAAGAAATGTTTCATTTTCATATCTTTTGTGAGCTCTTAGGATTAAATATGATACTTCTTGCAGATATATTTCAGTTTATTTGTACAATTTTCAAGAAAACAAATTCCTTTTGATTTATAAGATGCACAGGAGTCTTGCATAATAGGTTCAAAACCACAAAACCTAAAATGAAACAAATTACACTGTTATCAATAAATTACATGGCATTCAAATCCATACGAGACTACAGAACGGTTACCCTACATACACAATTTAAAAATGCAACCTGTGTGATTTCCAAAACCTGTAATTCATATTGGTAAATGCTAGTAAACTGCAAATCTATCAACTGCTATGGAATTGTAAATATTAATTACTATTTCAACTAAAGAAAGAGTGAGTGGGGAAGGGATGTCAGTTGGTTTGTCAGGTTAGAAAAAGAAACTTAAAAAAAGTGAGCATGTGAATAGGGCTCAGAGTTGTAGCTCAGTGGGGGAGTGTGATGCTCGCAAGATCAAAGGTCTGCCTTGGATCCATGACACTACAATTAAAAAAAATAGAGCAAAACAAACTGCATAACTCGCGTAATTAAAAGTTTCCAGCGGTATAAATATATATTTTGGCACCACAGTGTTTAGTCTCATGGTGAGACAAACATTAAACACAAGAGGATATTAATAACATATTGCAGGCGACCTTAGATTTTGTATAATGCAGTCATTGCTCTGACAGGCCAGGGGACAGAATGTTAAACTGAGAGTTGTTCTTGAGATTTAGAACTAAAGGACATTGTGTTAAATGAAGGTGTGCCAACTTATTTCCAGACAAATAAAAGGATTGCCTGATCATCTAGCTAAAGGTGTCATTTCCTTAATGTTTGCTTCTCTCTCTTCTGGTAAATTGAGAAACCTTCCTGATGGGGAGAAGTAGTGGATCCAAATCTGGAAGGAGAGTGTCAAGACAAGCCTGTAGGATAATGTTCATCTGCCTGGGAACTGGGTTGAGGGTCAGGTCTAGGAACATCGCCCTCAGCTGGTACTTTGTATGAAGTGATGAGTGAGCAGAGGACTATTTGCTATTGCTTTTCGTTTTATTGTTCAGTTTGTATAGTGTTCAAAAAGTTAAACAGAGAATATAAGCACCTTTTAATGTAAAAAAAAGAGTGGGGGAGCTTTGCCTCCCCGAAAGTTTCTAGCTTGCTTGGGTGGGTTTCAATATCTAACCTATGTCTGTCCCACTTTCAAATATTTCAAAGATATTTCATGTTTGGATCTATAAATTCACATTGGAGAAGAGGTTTGCCTTGTGGTGAGTCAGAGATCTAACCAACTGAAAATTGGTGCTGGGATAGAGTCGATCGCTTTGGTGCTTTTAGAACGATGTACAAACACGTTTGCAAATGAGAAAGCTGTAAAACTGGGGGAGCAAAGAGGCAAAGTGTTTATTATGCTATCCCAACTCCTTACTTCTAGTGCTCAGAATCTGTCTGGAGGTGGAACCCTTAAGAAATAACTCTATTAAAATAGGTCATTAGGGTGAGCCCTGGTGTGACTTGGCATCTTCAGAAGAGGGATTCGTGAAAAGACAGAGGAGGGCTAGCTCTAAGCTGAGGAGGGCTTTGGGAGGTGTACTTGCTGACATCTTAGGCTCAGACTTCTAGCAGGGAAACTATAAAGAGATAATAAATGGCTTTCATTTATGCCACATAGTTTCTTTTAGTTTATTATGGAAGTTAATAAGAACATTTTCAAGCAAAAATTCCTCTGCACGTAGGATAGGTATAAAAGATTGGTTCCTCAGTTCTCTAATGTTGCTGAAATTGTGTCCACAACCCTCCATTCACACCATAACAATTAAACACCTGATGCTGTGTGGATACTTACGTCCCAGAGGACAGAACCGAATGGTTTTCCCACCGCCACTGTTTGCTAGTTCCATTATAGTAAACTCCAACCCAAAAGAAAGACTCCAAACGAAAAAAATCCTGAAAGTGAGAAAACGGAACACGTAGAGTTCTCATCATTTTCCTTTTAACAGCTCTAGGGGAGTGCCTTTGAAAAAGTCAACTCCTGTATATATTTAATCTATGTCTGAAATCTGCAGTCTCACTAAAAGATGCTGGATTATAAGACACATCTCAGAAATGAGAGTAAAACTTTTCTGCTCTAACTGGAGATTTGAAAAATAAACAAAGTTAGTAAAAGTTAAGAAAAATAAATTAAAAATAAAAATAAAAGCTAAGTGAGTAATAGGATAGTATTGGTTCTAGAGGAAAGAAAATGAGGATATTTTTGATGATTCTTCACAGGTTTCTTGTAGACTAACATTACTCTGGCACCTTCATGTATATAATAAAGATACTCTTTATTGGGGAAATATGCAGTAAAGTATACACTTTAACTTAATGCTGACATAATTGCTGGATTTGAAAAAATTCATTTGCGTTGTCACTTCGTATTCTATATGAAGATGTCTGTGCCATATTCATATTGGACTATGCAGGGTTGCTTTGTTTTGTTTTTCCTATATCTCTGGCTGAGATATCACTGAAAACAAAAGTTTCCCTCTGAATTCATTACATACACTTATCTATATCTATCTATCTGTCTATAAATCTATCTATTTATTTATTGATGGTACTGATGATTGAACTTTAGGCCCCACATGTAAGACAAATGTTTTACCGCTGAGCTACTTTCTTCAACCCGTTATATTTTTCTTTTTTTATTATTTTATTTTGAGAGAGGGTCATGTTAAGTTGTGCAGGCTTGTCCTCAACTCACTCTGTAACCCAAGCAGGTCTTGAATTCGGAAACTGCTAACCTTGAATTCCCAAGGAAATGGGATTATAGGCCTGTGCCACCAAGCCCAGCTTCAATATATTTATCATGAATGAAATTCCAAATATTATTTTACTATTTTTCTCTTTATGAAAAACATAGGTCTACCTATATTTTGCACATAAAAAACTGAAACAAAAGATAGAAGAATTTTACCCTTCAGCTATTGAACTGGTGCAAACCTTAAGCAAGAGTAAGTGGCAGTCAGTTTAGCCCTGTCAATCCCCCTGGGGATCTCGCACCTTGTGACTCACATTTGAAGCAACTTACCATCTCCTCTCTGCTTATCCTTATGAGACTGGAATCGAGAGTCAAGCAGGCAAGCTGACTCTCTCTCCAGCTTAGCTTTTCCTTGGAGAAGTAATAACAACTGCATCTGAACCAGACCCAGTTCTCTGGGCAGGGATGATGAAGTCCTAGGGAAGGAATGTCTGTCACTCTTCCTGAAAAAGTTCACAGATTCTGATGTTGCTTTTTACTTGTTTATAACAACGAACTTGTATACTTCAAATACTGTAACGACATCCTATGAAGACAACTAAAATAGTCATATTAAACTCTGGGCTAAAAACACACACTTTTGACTTTTTTTCTGAACTTTCAGACTTTTCTGTTTCATAAATATACATCTGCTGAGACCTATCCATCCTCACTGCTGAACTGTGAGTTTTCCTAAGTCTATGGCTCTTGGAGTGGAAACACCCCTTTTCATCATCATTAGATTCTCTTTCTTTCTTGAAAAGTTTCAATTCCAAAATTTGTTCTCCCACTAATCCTGTTCCCATACAAAATCATGGAATCCTGCAAGACTGTTTGTGCTGTATCCAGAGATATAGAATAACACCAACAATATTTGTGCATTGTGTTACAGTTTGCTATAAATAAAAAACCTCTGTTCCATATTAACGCTAGTTGTTTAATTTCTGGGACCACGTCATTTCTTTTCGTACTTATGCCAAAGAGTCTTGCCTGTGAAAACTCTGTCTGCTATTCACAGAGTTAATACAAACAATAAATGTGTTTTCTTGATTGAATCTGTGCACAAAGGCTAGGAAACCAACACCTACCTTTTTGCTGGTTTGCGGGACTTGTTCTTTCAGAAGATACTACAAAAATAGTCCACATTATAATTAGCTCTTTCTGTTATAATAATACATAACAGAATTAATAAAAAGCCTCTGTTCTAGAATAATGATAAGCAATTTTCGAGAAAATGTTTAAAAGACGGTGGGGGCTTTTTTATTGTTTTTGTCTGGTGACGGTACTTGCGACCCACCCCAATGTCTCATACACAGTTGTGCCCACAGCGAAGGAGGAATTTTGATAAGTTGCTGAAAGCCTGGCCCTAAGGAGAAAAGGGAGAAGCACTAGGGACACTCACAGTTTGCAGTGGAAACAGTCACCGCTACAGCTACAGCCGTCAGGAGAAGGCACATGGCACCAAGCAAACTAGAGATGAGTCTCCATGGAAAAAGTGAGAAATTCTCTGAGAAAGAGAAATCAAACAGTGGGATCTAAGCCGGTTGGCAGCAGCAGACAGGGTTGCCCCAGGGTCTGCTTTCATCAGCAGAGCACCTCAATGCTCATTTACTTCTGAATGTCATAGCAAGTCTGTTAAATATTTTTCTCCCAAGGTTTAAATGAAATAATGGCATGTGAGTAAAAGTGTCTGAAAAACAGAAATATATTTAATTACTAAAGGTCACATGACAAACTAGTGGATTCAAGATGTTCCATGGAATTAGTTTAGATGTCCTTAATTTAAAACAGAATTCAGTACTCAATACAGGAAATACAAATACCACAGAAGAAAATGAAGCCAAAAATCAGTGAATAATTCACAATTTGTATAAAACAGGAACTGATGTAAAAAGCTTTTTTAGGTAGCAGTTATGGTTAAAATAATCAATAGAACTGAGCCTGTAATTACTATATTTGGTCTCCAAACCCTACTCTATCACCCTCTTGAGAGTGTGTGTGTGGAACTAAACAGGAATACAAGTTGAAACCTAGATGGGAAAAGATTGATCTAGCTCTGAGTTCCTCCCTGTAAATGTGATTACATTCTAAATTAGGAAGCCAATGGAACATCATTTGATTGTTCCATTTTCCCTCTTTCTGACTCTTTGCTTTAACCCACTGAACATGTATCACAGTTTACAATGCAAGGATGAGACTTTAGTGACAGAGCTGAGAATGAGGGGTGGCCCCACTGCCAGCATTTCCCA